>BSBM01000466.1:11135000-11315000 GCA_027924585.1 Larix kaempferi
TGGAACTGACCGGTTTTGGGGGTTCAGGGCACTAAGTGCTGGGCGAGTTTGGTGGTTTGGTATGCCAGCCGGTGGATGGTTTGACATATTCATAGGTTGTACTAGTTGTAGGACAATGGTCAGAGTTGGTGGGGGAGTTGGGGCAGGTAAGTACCATACCAGTAATCCTAATGTTAAACCTAGAAGGTTGAGTGTAGCCATTATTGGCAAGCTGACAAGTCCGGAAAATGGAAACGAGAACAGGATTGTGTGAATCGGTGTTGTTCCGATATGACTAGGCATGATGGGTGCCTATGGTGGTGGTTGAGGTTGTTGAGGACGTTGTTGTTCATTGTTCGATAAGGTGCACAAGTCGGATACTATAGTTACCTGAAGAGGAGATGGGATTGACGAGAATGAGGTGGTCATGGGAGTATCCGAATATATCTCGGGTCCGACTGATGAGATGAAAGATGTTGGTGCACTAAGAACGGGTTGTTCGATCATGGGAAGAACATCTATGGTACTGTGGGGGCTTTGGGATCATAGTATGTAGTCTGGTCAATTTTAATTACACGTCCTTCATGGGTGAACATCATGATGTGGAAAACTGAAGAAGCGACAACTTTCATTTTGTACATGTAGCTTTGTCCCAGAAGGAGATTGTAATCAAGTTAATGACCTCTATATCTATGAGAACCAACTTGCCCCCAAGCTGTATGGGTACATTCACTAGCAAACCTTGGGGTTGAGCTGCACGACCATCGTAAGCTCATAATGCAGTACTGGACAGTTATAGCATTGGCGATCCAAGTTTCTGCCATACGAAAGTCAACATGATGCAGGTAGAAGCCCCTTCAGCGATTATGCATCAATGAACGACGAGGTTGCGAATGGAGACGGAAACTTGAAAAGCTAGAGATGAAGGCATGTGAGGTTCAGCTTGTTCTAAGTCGAAAGCCATCATGCTAGAGTCATTAGGATCTATGGCATAAATGGCAGATAACAATAATTTTCTCTGTGCATGACAGTTTTTTAAGATCTCGAGAGTGGACATAGCAGCGGGGGACTAAGCTAAATCCTCTACAATGTTATAGTTGGAGGTTGCACGAGCATTTTGGTTATTGTTAATCCATCTCAAAGGGAAATGGGGTGCTTTGGGGCCCCCGTCCATTGGAATAGTGGGTATGTGAAGTGGTTGGTCTGTTGGGAGAGTACTCGACGATGGGTCGGTAGTTATGGCCTCAAGGGAAGATTCATATTGATTTCGATAGGTTTGAAGATTGACATCATTAGATGACATCATAAGAAAATGGTGAGTGTTGGACTCAGCATGCTGGTAATCGGCGGCTGCATAGGTAATTTGCTGCTGTGATGCAGTGGATCCTTGAGGGGGATCATTCGGACGAGTGTTTACTGCGCCTTGTTTTTGTAAGGGGTTTTTCAATATCATGGGTTGTTGCTGAGGAGTAGGTGCTGGCTGTGCAGCATGTCCTTGCCGTTGGGCGTCGTTGGTCCAGAGTTGACATGCATGATCTAAATGGGGACAATTATGTGTGTAATGGCTGTATACTCCACATATGGAACATGGATGGTTTGTTCTTAAGTTATTATTTTTAGCTTGTTTCGGTGGGAGATCAGGATTTTGGTTGGGGGGAGCAGCATTATTGTTGTTTGGAGGATTAGGTGGTGGTGCACCTTGGTTGTGTTGCTGGTTGTTTCCGTGGTTACGTCCTCTTCCATGGTTTTGTTGACCTCCTTGGTTACATTGGTTGTTTTGGTTTGGAGGTTGGTTTTGCTGCGCGTAAACATGCCCTTGGGCAGTAGGTGGGTTTTGAGGTTGTGTTGGATCTGGAGCAAGTTACGGTGGGTAGTAAACAGGAGGGTTCGGAGGTGGCCCTGTTGGTTGCTGTTGTGGATAACTTTGAGCTACTGGAAGTGTTGGAGCAAGAGGTGCTGCTTATGGAGGGTAATAAGCCACTTGGGCTTGTGGCTGGACCGGAGTCTGGTGGGCCAGTTGGTTGTAATATAGAGCGGGCACATAGACTGGTCACTAGTACAAAATGAGAGATAAGTGACTAGGTGACTCAAAAAGTTAGTCGCCACTATTTTTTCAAGGGATAAACGACTAAAATTGAGCAATTTTAAATAAGCCAACAAAAAATAAGATAAACGACTAATTTAGTGACGAGATAAAAAAATATTACTAGATAACAAGTGACTAAAATAAAAATGACTAACATAAATGACTAATTTAGTCACGGGAATATAAATATGACTAGCTAACAATGATTAATGTGAATTAGTAATTTATGTTAGTCATTTTTAGTTGTGTGACACTAACAATTTTGATAATGAATTAATTCTACAATATTTTACTAAATTTTAAAAATGCGGATGAATTTAGTGACCTTGAGCCCTTTAAAGGGGGGTCTCTAAGTACTATTAGAGTACCATTTTCAATTTTCGGGGGGTGGAGGTCAAGATCACCATCACTTACACAACTTGGTTGTTTAGTTTTTAGGGCCCAAATTTAATGGTTTGTGGTTGAAAATAATATCCTTCCAACTCCGGATATTTAATATAATAAAGTTGGTCTATGGATTTTGTGCATGAATGTTTCCACAATGTTCATTTCTAGTGATCCACACAGTATAATCTATAAAATTTACACATAAATTAGCAGCTCTATGGTCGACCC
Organism: Larix kaempferi; assembly: GCA_027924585.1. Taxonomy (NCBI): domain Eukaryota; kingdom Viridiplantae; phylum Streptophyta; class Pinopsida; order Pinales; family Pinaceae; genus Larix; species Larix kaempferi. Next base: position 11,137,681 of record BSBM01000466.1, read on the forward strand.
AACGCTCACTCTTGTTCTTGATCGGTGTAATATTTAATAGTATAAGATATATAAGATAATATATAAAGAGAATTTATATAAATATATTAATGTCTAAGAAGATCGCAAAAGTAGGTCAAAGGGACTATACATTGAGTACAATGATGTCAATGCAATGCAATGTTATGGATTTTTTTGATTGGGCCATGACAAAGAGAGTTTAGGTTCTAGCATGCTTAGTTGTGTCATCATGAAATGTAAGAGGATTGTACTTAATTAGGTCATTGCAGTCCAAGTAGAGTTTGCAACGCCCTCCTTTATGATTGAAACCATCTATGGAATATATATTGGTTTCCCTTTTGCACCATGTTCGACACTTTATAGTCCCTTTAGCCAATAGAGACCAATACCCTTATTACTATTATATTCTTTCCCACTGATCCTAATTAAAGCTGGCCATAACCACTTCTAGTGCCTTTGGTTCATGAGCTTGGTGCTGGTTTGCAGAGGCCATTCATCTTCTGATTTAGTTGACGGACATACATTGGTGTCTCGATTGACCACTTCTGACCTTCATAATTCAGAAACTCTCTTGATGCCTCTAGTTCACCACGCTTCCCAAACATGCATGAGTTGAATAGGATCATCATAGAGGACATCATCAAATAGTTTATTAATCAAGGTTACACTTGAGTTGATCCACCATATAATATATAGATATTTAGTTTATGGATATATAACGTCTGTGTGGAGGTTTGACTTGATGCGCCCGATGTTTCGAGTGGACGTACACCAGTCCAATACCCATCTTTAAGGAGCATGATCAGAGCTCAAGATGGATTTCTATGTAGAGTGCTTTCTCGAGTTGAGAGATGGCCGTATTGTTTGATCTCCATACACACTTTGACATTACGCCCATGCCATGCATTAATTTAGATCGACCCACGTCTTGGAACACAATTTCTTGTTGGCTCTCACATCCTTTGAGTTGAAACTAACCAGGAGTACATCCCTTAAGTGCATAGGATCGACTGTGAGCTTTAATTCCATATTCTTAATGAGATCGAGATATGGGAGAACTTCATTTTTAGGTGCTGCATTTGCTATATATGAAATTAAAGGCGATTTTACTGCACTTTTAGGGATTCCTAGAACTATATATCCATATTTTTTCATTACTTGGACTAGAGATGCTCGACATTGTATATCAGGGAGGTCGCCCTTCGGTTTAGATATTGCTCATTTATCCCTCTCAAGAACAAAACATACCCTATGATTTGGATGATTATAGATTTCTTCTTGGTGCTTTTAGCAGATAGGGGCACCAATTAGTTTAATGTACCGAGGTAGGTACCTAAGGTGATAATGTATGTAATAATACCTAGAAATAAACAAAATACATAACCCCATCATATTATAATATGGTAACCATAAAACAAATAAAAATCATATTATAATATGATAACCATAAAATAAAAATAAAAAAATCATATTATAATATGGTAGCCATAAAACAATTAAAACAAATTAATAGAACAAATGAAAAAAATTAGTAAAAAAATAAAACATGTAATAGTTGACTTTCATGGCCCATTACATAACCCTCACCTAAAGGATCGACCACCTCTGCTCGATGGCATTCATGGCCGATTATCCTGAATTAATGGAGATTTCATACTCCAATCCACATAATGAGTCAACTAGCCCATTGGAGCCAATTAACATGTCCAAGAAAACCGTTGGCGCCAAAATTTTCGTGTTGGTGGGAAGCGAGGACGGTTTGGTGGGTTCTAAGAAGCATTTTTGGGAATTTATTAGGCTACCATTGATACCTATTGAGGAAATGGTGTTTCCTAACCATTGTCGAGGGTTTACAATTTGGGTATTTAATTGCCACTGCTGCCATGGATAAAAGAGCATTAGAGAGAACTTCAAGGCTTTTGAAGCGGTGAGCTACAAATTCTGCAGCTCTGGAGTCAAAATTACATTCTTCCCTCACAAATTCGCAAGTTAGTATTATTTTTGTGAAATTTTACCTTATCCATAGTTACCTCCCGATATTCTCTTCATTATGTGCTTGCATTCTTCCCTTAGAAATTCACAGGTTAGTTTATTTATTTTTTTGAAACTTTAGCTTATGCACAGTTGTTTCCCAATATTTAGTCATCAATTTATATATGTTTCCACAGAGTATGTGAATTTTTTTATTGATTGATTGATTGAAACCGACCCTTCATTCACAACTTTAAGGAAAGAAGCAATACTACAACAACAAGAAGCTTTCAAGAACCCATCTTTAGTCAACAATAACATGTTCACATTCTACCAGTCCCACATACTCCCACCCAACCGAGGTAGGGCAGGTTGTAATGCAATCCCCCTTCCCTTTATCCTTATGGCAGTTCAAGTCCAATTAGAAATGGATGCATAATATATATACTTGGTCTTTACTTTCCCTCCTTCTATAGATTATTGACTTCTTAGAAATGGATTAGAGATATTGTCAATTTTGTTGGTTAACCCAAAATAAATTATAAAAATGAGATAGGTCTTGAGTCATACATGGTGTTCTAGGGTGCCAAGGTAATCTTTGCCCCATCTCCCTCTATAAACGGTGTCCCTGCACGTCCACAACCATATGGTGAATGAGTGAGTGCCAGTTGGTCAAGCCAGAAACCATTCGATCCATTATTTTGGAGTACTTGGGGATTAGACTTGGCACCTTTTGAACCTATCCATCAAAACTCCCACTCGGAAACCTTTAACTATGCCTTGGAATAGCCTCGAGATAGCAGACTTTTAGCTTATGCACATTTGCTTCCCGATATTCTCTTCATTCTGCGCCTGCATTCTTCCCTTACAAATTTGTAGGTTAGTTTACTTTTTTGTGAAATTTTAGCTTATGCACAATTGCTTCCTTAGATTCTCTTCATTCTGTGCCTGGGAAGTCGAAAAGAGTGAGAACCTCATGTCGGTACCATTGAAGATTCCCGTTTCTTGTTCAAAGTATCTAGGATGACCTTTTCTTAAAGGCATTGGTCTTTTTTCACCTAGGCCATGATTGATTTAGTGTGCAAGTGGATATGCAGTCAAACAAACTGTGGTGTTGACTAATTCCTTTCCTCACAGCAGCAAATGGTTTCATGTAACCTTGCACCTTTGTAAAGAGGCTATCAGGGTGCCCCTTAGCCAGAGGGAAATCTATTGGACACTTCAGTTTTTATGTGTGATGGGAACATTAATGTCCATACTAAAGCCCGCCTAAATATTGTATGTAATATAGAGACCATATAGCTGCATATTGGCTTATCAAGGGCTCCCGTCAACTTCCCTTACAATAAAATATTCATTAATTCTTATATCTAGCCTAGGGTGAAGTAAAAAAATACAAAAAACTCACTAAATTATGACAAACTCCTACAATGCAAGAGATACAAAAGGCCCCAAGAAGAGGGGGCGCCTCCACCAAGTGAGGAAAAAAACCAAGAAAACCTCCATGCAATAGCCTCCAAAGTCTTCTGCAAGGGAACACTCCAATGGAAATGTCCACATAGCAAGTTACAAATTCAAGATAAAACAACCTCCATGAATCATAAGCAACCTCCATGAATCATAAGCAACCTCCATGAAACAACCTCCATGAATCATAAGCAACCTCCAACTAACGCTGTCAATTATCAAATGTAATAAGTTGCCCTTCACCCCTATTTGTGTATGAAAAGTCTTTCTCTTTCTTCCTTAGTTGTTGTAGAAAAATTTCCAAGAACCTTAAGAGGTTGCCAGCAATGTAAAGACATCTAGATCAACATCCATAATAGCTTTCCTTTTGTCAAGAGTTTGAAGTATAGAGGTTCCTTCAATGGATGAAGAGTTATATAGTTACTAGATGCAATACTCATAGTATGAGTATGTTATGTGTAGATTAATGTTTTTGGAAATCAACTCGATTGAGCAATAATGATAATGTTTTCAGATCACCTTTTACTTCCTGATAACTTCATGCACTCCATTTTATTAACATGTGCCACTTATTATCTAATATAATATATGGTCTAGAGATTAAGAGCTAAAACTATGGTGATCCTATTAATTATAGATCCTTATAAATATTGTTTTTTCTGTTTGTATTTGTTCTGTTTTCTGAGGCCAAGGTCAATGCTTATAGAATTTTGAGTTCTCAAGGATGCCTCTGCGAAAGCAAATGCTTTGCATTTGCAAAAATTGAATGCTAGATTTGAATTCAGAATGCATTAAAAGACATCTGAACTTATGTCTCCTGATAATTAAAGTCATCATTTCACAAATATTTGGCTTGACTATAATCAGCCTCTAGATATTAAATTAAGGCTTCTATGATGGTCTATTTTCGTCTATTACTATATTATATTATTATATAATATGGACTTCTAAAATGCCATACGCAAGAGTACCAAGGGGCATTTTATAAGCATCATCTAATATGTCTCTCTTGCACATGATACCAATAATAATATAGTAGGTAGAAGGTGTAACAACCCCCATATATGAATATATGGAAGTTTCAATATAATATAAAATAAGTAATATAATAATAAAAAATAAATAAAGAATATAGAGTAGTAACAGAAAGTGAAATTTCATTATAGAAAAAAAAGAAATTTAAACCAAAGAGGAAGAAAAGGGGCAGAAGGCGGAAATAAAAGGCGGGGAGAAGAAGAGAAAGAAGCGTTTTGTGTTTGCTTGGGAGATGGGAGAGAGAGAAGGAGGATATCAACAAGAGGAAGAAAGGAATCAAGCATTGGCCTGAAGAGCTACGAGGCATCCAAGTAAGTAGGGTTCAAGTAAGTAGGGTTCCCTCTGTGATCCTAGCTATTGTTTTATATATTTGTTTCAAAATTTTGTTTTGTAAGTTTTCTTTTAGATTTGTTGATTTATTGTTCTTCTATTTTTTTTGGGTGCTAAATCTGGTATCAGAGCTCATGATCAAACCCTAGGGCCTCAAGGAGTCTTAATATTTTAGAAATTGGTTGAGACGCAACAGCTTTCTTGTAATCAGTCATGTATTTTTGTTGTATTTTTTTATTGGTCTGGACATTGAAAGAGAAAAGGTGAGCAATCGAAATGGGATTAGAGAGTTTAGACATAGATCCAGCCTTCATTGTCTCTCCAGAGCATCAGCCACAAACAAAACACTGCCACTTCACTGGCGATCAAATCCCTCTAATAGATCTCTCTCCTCTCAATTCCACATGGACTCCTACAAGGTTGGACTCCCTTGTTACCCAAATACGCACAGCTTGCAGGGACTGGGGATTCTTTCAAGGCATCAATCATGGAGTCTCTGCCCACCTCCTCACACAATCTACTCCGAAGCAGCCAAATTCTTCTCCCTTACCATGCAAGAAAAGTCCAAAGTGAAGAGAAACTTTGATAATCCATTCGGCTACTACGACACACAACTCACAAAGAATGTCAGGGACTGGAAAGAGGTCTTCGATTTCACATGCACTGGCATAGTTCGTCTTCCTTCAAGTTCTGATCATGAGTCCCACAAGACACTAGCAATGACGAACCAATGGCCAGAAAACCCACCTCGCCTAAGGGAGGCCTGTGAAAAATACGCAGAGGCCATGGAGAAGTTGTCTTTGAGATTGCTGGAACTCATACCTCGGAGCTTGGGGTTGCCGGCTGAGTATTTCAATACAAAGTTTGAGGACCACACTTCATTTCTGAGATTGAGTCATTATCCGCCATGCCCTGTGCCTGAGCTGGCTCTCAGGGTTAGTCGACACAAGAACGTGGGGGCTCTCACTGTTCTCGCTCAGGATGAGGTTGGAGGACTGCAAGTCAGGCGAAAATATGTTGAATGCTTCAGTCGATCCATTTCCTTGCAAATGGGAAGCTGAACTTCTATTATGCTGAAAAAAAATCAGATAGTAAGATCCTGTGCTTCAGCTTATAAAAGAAGCATTTTTCGGACATGGGAAAGCAAACACTTTAAAGTCATGTGTGAAGGCAATAACATTCTGCTCTACAGAAAGCCAGGAAGACTTGCAATATTTTTCCCATAATAATTGCCAAAAATCCACCATATGAAGGTGATCACTACAATGGGGCGCACAGTTATTCTCAGCAACAGTGGCACTTCCCCATGCCTAGCCTCTTTCACCGATAGCGTTGCCTTCCAATACCGAAGAATCACCCATTACGCCAATCATGGGTTTTGCAAGGAGGCCCAGATTTGGGGTATGAGGGCGAGTTTACAGTAGGAGAGTACTGTTGGTTAAACTTTGTTGTAGAAATCTTGGTCCAAGCGAGCAGTGTTTACATATCTGAACACCAGGAAGAGGGCGTACCAGTTGACAGATTTGCCATTATCTCTCGAGGGCGCATTAGTAAGAACTGCTGTCTATCCATCTTCAGTTCCATTCATTCTCGGCTGCAAATACTTTGGGAAGGGCGCACCAGTGGAGCCTAGAGACAAACCTTAAATACTCTCTGTATCCATCACTTTATAAGGAGGGCGCAACTGTTGGAGAGAGTGTTGTTGTGTAGAGGAGGATCAGAGCAAGAGTGCACTTCAAAGTTGGAAGATTTCTCATATTTTCACTGGATAAACAGTATCTATACTTTACAAGTCGTGCTGGTTTGTGACGGCCTTCCTCTCAGTGTTCAAAGTCGATCTCCTGTAGCCTCAGACTCAGGTTTAAGATTAACATGTCCTGGAGCAAGCAGCGTTTATTTTGGTGTACTGTGTAAAGTGCTGGGGGTGGGGGGCTGGGAGGTCGTGGCTACTCTTTCTAGGAGCAGCAGGTTCTTCCTTTGCTGATTGAAAAGACAACTAGTGCCAAGCTTCCATTCCCATCTTTCCCAGGCATGTACTCAGTTTTTAAATTAAATATCAGATTTGAAGTTTCTCTCCTTTTTGGTTTTATGTGCTAGTAATCTTGTGGCTGTTAATTTATTGTATAAGCATCTATATTGTGAATGATAAATGGCACACTTTGCTACGTAAAACCCCACATTAAGTCATTAGAAATCAGATTCCCAAAGTATAATTACTCCTTGGGCACGTACAGCAGTAAACTACCTAACTGCTTGACTAAATCTGCAAGCCAGAATTGCACACAGTGAGCTACAGCAGCACTTATGAAAGTTATTTTAAGTATAGCAGTCAGTTGGGGGTAATAGCGGTCTTTGAGCTGTAATGTAATTTGTACCAGTTGCTTCCTAATTTTTTTTGAAACCCTTTTGGCTCTCCAAGCTAATGTTGGGGAATCAACTCGTGGTTTTAGTCTATTGTTCAACAAATTGAGCCCGGGCTCCAGTCTGTTGTGTGACGAATAAGGCTCCAGTTTACTGTGCAAGTTGTGGAATCAGGTTCCACTGTCCAGTGTGTGTGCAGGTCACGGAATCACAGTGTGGAGGTCGTGGAACAATTGTGAGAGCAGGGATGGTGTTGGAGGGATCAGGGAGTAATGAAGTAATGCAGGGAGAGTGAAGTCAATCAGGGAGAATAGGGTTATGATTTACCTAAACCCTTTTTTCTTTATAAACAAGAAAAAAATGACTTTAGGACAAATTTCCTGACTTAATGCTTAGGTTCAGTGTTTGAATCATTAAATTCACCTTTAGATTGGATTTCTTAGGGTCTGATATGTTTTGGCATCTAGGATCAGTGACCTCAATGAACTTCAAAAATCTCTTTAAAAATGTTAAATTCAAAACTTTAACCCAGTGACTTAGTGTGTATTACAATGCCTATGGTACTTTATAGATATTTGTATTTACTAACTTTCTGTATTGTGTTTATTGGTCTGTTATCGTGGATTTCATAACGGCCTTTTGTAGACGCAAGATAATTTTTAATACTCTGAAGCTAATTTATTGAATATAAGAGGCCTATGAAAGCCTTACTCGTGGATTGGAGAGGACAACTGCTTCTCTTATAAGCAATCCAATAAAGTGATATACCCGTGGGGAAGGTGCAGGGCATGCACTTCTAACTGTTGTTCAAGCTGCACCAACAGCTGCTCTTGTACCAACATCTGCTGCTGCTGATGCTGTATATTGTGCTCTTTTGGGAGTAAGAAATAGGTATATATCTTGGTGCTGTACATTGTACTATAGGCATTTTTTTAATGAGTTGCATTTATTGTGATTTTTTTGTTGGGGATTATCTAGGATTATTGACAATTCTTACAACAGATGTTGTATTTGATTCTTAGTTTTTTTGATTAAAATGAAAGTAATACATGATTATATTAATTATGTTAGGTACCAATCTCTGTTGTTTCTTTCAAGGATTTATTCCTGAACATATTATTTTATGCAATTTTTAGTGTTGTACAATGTACCACATTATAAAATTGCACCTTTTGGTACAACTAAAACGGCTTCTCATTGTGCTAAGTTAGCTTATGCCATTTTTTTTCATTAACAATTTTGCAAATGGAAAAATCCTTAATATTTGTGATTTTTATTATGGGATTAGTATTCTAGATGGTGAAATGAAAAAGTCAACCTTTCTTGCCCATGTACATGTTTTTCAATTGGCTTTGTTTTCACTCATTATTGTCTTATACACTTCCCCTCATTGCTTGTAAATTAAAAATTCTCGTTTTCAGCCCAGGTCGATGTAGTTTGGTCCAGTTATTATTTGGTTTCTTTCTTGTTTATCTTTAAAACATATTTTTGGATTTTTCTCTCATATACATTCCTCTTAATTTTTTGTTTGTTTTAATTGGTAATATGATTACCCAAATGCAGGTTGAGTCAAGTGTAAGCTGCCAAGGATCAAGTGGTATTTCTATCAGACCCCATAATAGGGGCATAGTTAAGGTGTATTAAGGTCAAGCAAAGATACTTGTTTCACGATATTCAAACATGACTCCACCTAATGTTGAAGGTCGAAGAAATGGAGGATAATCATGCTTTCCTCATCCACCTGTGAATGAAAGAATACTTTCATCTCTATAACATAGATATATTGCTGCACATTCTTGGCATGATATTAAGTTTGGTAAGTGCTATAAACCCTTTTTTTCTAAATGTTTATTCCATTGATGATGGACATGATATGGTCACTCATTTGTCACTTTTATATGTCAATGTAAGCATCACTCTAGATCTGGTAGCTATTAATGCATGTAGAGAAGTATCACATAAACACATGATCATTCATGTGGCATCCAACTAGAGGGGATACTGGCATGCATTGATAGTGAATTATATTGATCATATGGATGTGTCTGCAATAGTTTACTTCAAGTTGTGGAAGAAAGGAAAAAAGCATTGGTTATGTGTAAATCCTTTTATGTATCTAAAACTGCCCTTTTAGTGGTGAATACTGATTTCATGATGAATGTGTTCTACACTTGAATGGCTTGGCAACTTGAAGAAACGACTCTTCTAAAAGAGTACATGTGATATATAGAAAGGATAGCCACCTATCCTTGCATGCAATCTGTCAGTAATTATTATTTGGTTCTGAAGGGAATTTATGGATAAATCATAAATGCTCTTATCTTGTGATTTATTGATATCTTTACCATTTCAATGACAAGTTACATTATAATATTGTCTTAGTTGTCCATATGATGTAGTAATAATTAGTCTCCTATTTTTTTTCTTTGGTTTCTATGCTGGGATTATTGATATAAATGTGGACTTTAAATGTCTGTCTGCAGGACCTGGAGCTCCTTCGGTGTTTAATTGTGTAATTACCTATAACACTCTTTGATAATTACATGACCATGAAGCTTGACTAAAGGTGTGCTTGATATGCAATTGTAGGAATTCCTTGAAAGGACCAAAGAGAGCGAGTGACCCCCATGGAAATTTGTTGTAGTGTTGCCTCTATTTGATCCTCCTTTCCATGATAGTGCTAAAACAATGTGTCACACTCTTAATCTTGGTGTCAATGTGAAGATGATTACATGTATCATTTTTGTACTGATTTGTTTGGCCACTTTTTTATTCACAAGTACGATCTCTTTTTAAAATCAAACTTGAGTTTTATACTTTATTGTTCTTAGTTGATCAACTTGACATTGCCAAAGAGACAAGGTGAAGTCTTGGAAGTATAATCTGATATTGTATGACCTTGGCATTACACTGATCAAGGATATTATAACACTAAAGTCATCTTTTCTTTTGGGCGCCATTGGTACCTTCAAAACTAGCACAAATCCATCACAACATGTTAGAAGAGATGTGATTGGTGGGGGTTTATAACAACATGCCCAAATTTGATTCTCTACACATTTCTGTATGAGGTCCACTTGAGAATATCCAAAATCACAAAGATATGGGCACCCAAAAGAACTCCATTATTTCTCAAAAGTAGGAAGATTGACTGATATTTCAGTATATAGAATAGGCTCAAATGACTAGACTGAGTTTCTAGTACAAAATATTTAGAGTTTGTATGCTGCAAGGATTAATAGTTAACAGAAATAGTCGGTTGAGGTGTGGCCAATTGGTAGATTGGTAGGAGTTTATCACAACTATCCTAGCTTTGATTCTTAGTTCATTTCTATAGCATATTTATCTAATAATCCTTAAAGAAATACATTATAAGAGATGTGATTGACAAGCTTTTACCACAACAGGCCCAAATTTTATTCTATACAATTTTTTGTACGAGGTCCACTTGAGAATATTCAAAACCAAAAAGATATGGTCTACTAGAATATTGTTGGGATTTTATCGCAACTAACCCAGATTTGATTCTCAACTCATTTTTGCATGATCTCTACTTGAGAATCCCCAATGACATGTTTGACATTGAAAAATTTGGTTCCATAAACATAAATCAATCTGCACCTTGACTATGTTATCCTTGGAATCAATCTCAATATTACATTCAGAAAGTTCAACTTAGATTGACATTTCAACAATGCTACATCTGTAACATTCAGAAAGTGCAATTGAGATTGAAATTTCATAACAAATTCTACTGCAATTGTACCTTAAAAACTAGCATAGATCCATCTAAACTTCAAACTATTATCCATTTGAAGTTCAAACTATTATGGGCCAAGAGGTATCGACTTCAAAGTTCAACTGAGATTTATATTTCAATACAAACTATGTCACATTTTTACCATTCAAAAAATTCATTTGAGATTGAAATTTTAGAACAAACTATGCTGCATTTGTACCTCAAAGACTAGCACAGATCCATTTTCACCTCAAATTGTTATGGAACCAGAGATATCAAATGCACCAAGAGATATCAAATCCCTAGCAGTACCAATCTCAATAGTTTTACTGGACCTCCCAGAGCTAACCCAATATACATTGGGTATTTAATCTCCACTACTATGAATATTCATAATTTAATGCACATTTATAATTGAGTATCCAACACATTAAGAAGAAGTATAATATGAGATTGTATGATCTTGGCATTACACCGATCAAGGATATTATAACACTAAAGTCCTATTTTCTTTTGGGTGCCATTGGTACCTTCAAAACTACAACATATCCATCACAACATGTTAGAAGAGATGTGACTGGTGGGGGTTTATCACAATGGGCCCAAATTTGATTCTCTATACGTTTTTGTATGAGGTCCACTTGAGAATCCTCTTTTCTATAGGTCACCAGTGTACCTTCAAAACTAGCATAGTACATTCAGTAATTGATAAGTTTGTAGAGCATGGACTTCTTCACTTGTATCTATGGTTGTTAAGCAATCCAAATTGTGCTAATTTTGTAATATTTCTTTGGTGTAAATAAAATATTAGAGTCACAAGAACTGTAATAGTGACCTATCCTCCTATGATGGGATTTCATTTTGAAGTAATACTCTTGCAATTGTGTGTGTTCTCAATAATTCTACATAAATAGCAATCAGGAAATAAAGGTGATTTATGACACAGTACACACACCAAACAACAATGGTGCCATTGAGGAATGTAACTAGTGAATTCTATGTATTTTATGCTTATGGACATTTTGATTCTCGAAAGTGAATGTAAAATAGTGATTTGACTGCAATATGTGGTTCCTGCAGGTAGATGAATATTCAAGGACATTTGTTGAATCAATTTGGGTTGTTGGGGATGTGACTAACAATGTAAATTTGATTCCAGTTGCTATAATGGAAGGGGGGGCATTCGCTAAAACTCTGAATTTGGAAACCAACCTACAAAACCTAATTATTAGTACTTGGAGTTCTATGCACAAATGAATTCTCTTTTATTGAAGGGTTTCTTTCTCATGAGACAAATTGATGAGTTGAAATCTCCTAGTGTAAAATCAATTATCGAGAGCATTCTACACAATGGGCTTATATACCAAAAATGTAGGGATGTTATAGAAAATAGATTTTTTGGAATTTATCACTTATATTCTATATTGTGGATATTGAAGTGTTATCCCTATTCATAATTAAGAATTTTCACATCTTTGAAGACTACAATTCTTAAAATTCATTACATGTAAAAATAGGCATGGCCATTTATTACTAAATTTGGATTTTTACTAGCACCCTATATTTCTTGCAAATTGGAAACATCCTACCTTTTTAAAGTTGGTTTCTCTAAACACAACACAACACACAAAAAAATAAGGGAAAAAAATGCATACCCACAACAGCTTCTTACAAAACAAAATTGTAATGGGAGGGACATTAATTTGTTTTCCCACAGGTAATGGGAAGGTCCTCTCCTATAGACAAGCTTTACTTTGTTCAAGCACTGAAAAAAAGAGGTCATGTTGTGGTAGTGACTGGAGATGGAACAAATGATGCACCGGCACTTCATGAAGGGGGTTTTCTTGTTGCATACTGTTGTAAATTCTTATTATGTAAGCAGGTTTTCCATTGCAATGATATTTCCAGTTCTATAGAGTTATTGATGGAACTTGTTGATATATTATTTGGTGTTTAGGAAGACATAGGCCTCTCTATGGGTACCCAAGGAATGAAAGTTTCCAAGGAAAGCTCAGATATCATTATTTTAGGGGATAATTTTTCCCCCATTGTGAAGGTTTGTTGCAGACGTAGATATTGTTTTAATCCTTTAAAGCCACATGGTTTTCTTTCCAGAAGATTCCTTATAGTTGTTTCTACATGGTTTTCAGGTAGTTCGATGGGGTCGTTCAGTTTATGCAAACATTCAAAAATTCATTCAGTTTCAACTCAGTATAAATGTTGCAGTAATTGCGATTAATTTTGTTGCTACCATTTCATCTGGAGATGTTCCATTATCTGAGGTTCAGGTTAGTATCAGTCTCAATAGAATTGTGAATTTATTTGTTACCTAGATTGTTCCTTTCTTTTTCATGGCTTGGACCCCACCTTAAATTCTTGCAGCTTCTTTGGGTCAACCTTATCATGGATACTCATGGAGCACTTACATTGGAAACTGAATCCCCAATTGATCATCTCATGCACCACCCTCCAATAGAGCACAGGTAGGACATTGTTATCAAGACCAGTGCCTCCTTTGGATTAAAAGCTATAAAATTCTTGCAGATGCCAAGAGATTTTGAAATAAAGAGCATGGGACTAACAGTGGATAAGTACACATACTTCTATTCAAAGTGAGGAACAACTAGATGCATTTACCAAGCCCACACTACAATCAATTGATATTATTACCATGTACTTGTGCAAATTTGATATAAATGACAGCTAGCATAAATGTATGCCTTTGAAGAATAAAACTGCAAAGTGTCAAATGCATGCTCAGAAGTCAATTTTTCCATATTTAAATATTTCACCAGTTACTCTGATATATTGTTTCCTTCCATCCAAAGAGCTACATACAGGATAATCGTTCTCAGTTATTTGGCAGACCAAACATTGTTTGCTTATTTTAATGGTGTGTTGTTGTTTGTAGACATTAATGGAAATTTCAACACTGTAGATGAACTCAGAAATTTTTATGGCCAAGTGAATTGTATATAGAAGTTTGTATTTTTCAATCATATAAATACTCATGCCTATCATGTATTTATTTCAAAATTTTGTTGCATATGTATCGAATCTTCATCTATATTCTATTATTGTTTGCTTGTTTACTTATGTGGGCATTAACGTATGACTTGTCTCTGTTCTAGTGACTCAAATATTTTAACATCAAATTTGATAAACCTCATTGACTGCATTTGAGAAGGGACATTAAAGAACTACATCCCACACTCTACTTGTTATTCCTAAACAATTTCTTGTATGTCTTGTCTCCAATTTCTTCTTTGAATTTTCATCATTGTCACAGTTGAACTGCTATATCTTAGAATTCTTTTAGTACTTGACACATTTTTCTTGGATATGTTTGACATTCATTTTGTTCCCATGCAAAATTTGTTTGAATATCATCATTGTCAAGCAATAATAATTTCTTAAAGGGTGCTAGCTCAATGGTAGAGCACCTGCCTAATTATAGGTAGGAGATTGGTGGTTCGATTCCTCTGTACCCTATCATAAATTAGTGACTAATAAAACGACTAAATTCGCATATATACGACTATTAGTAGCTAATTTCTAGTATCTTATAGCGCGATTAACATTTAGTCATATTTAGCTTAGTCATTAATATGTTATCATCTAGTGGTTTATTTAGTCATATATTTAGTCATTAATTATGCAATCAATGTCTAAATAAGTGAGTATCAATAACTAAATCAATGACTAAATAAGTGAGTATCAATGACTAAATCAATGACTAAATCAGTGAGTATCAATGACTAAATCAATGACTTAATCAGTGACTATCAATGACTAAATCAATGACTATCAATGACTAAATCAATGACTAATAAGTCAACCAATTAATGACTACTGAAATACGACTAGAGATAAGATAGTGGAAATCGGATACTATTAGTCACCAACTCAAAAATAGTCGTTTATAGTCGAATTTTAGTCATTTTTTTAGTCATTAATTTCTCATTTTGTACTAGTGGGTGGTGCATGCCCATAACATTGCGGTGGACAAGAAGGTCCATGAATGTGATGGGTATGTGTTACTGGAGCATATGAAGTTGTAGCCCTAGAATCGGATGAAGCTTTAGAAAGGTCTGGGGTGTTGTTTGTACTCGTCATTGTAAAAGGTTTGTTTTTCATCGTAACCTGGCCGATAATACCATCGACGGCATGGCATGCCCTTGGCACGTCATGGAAGGATGGATCGCCATGCGGGGCGTCAGGTAAAATAGTGTATAGATATCCTCACTGGGCATATATGAGGTCGAATTGTTGAGCTTTTAAGATAGCTTCTTCTTCTGACTAGGGTCGTTCGGAAGCTACATCTTTTGCTATGAGGGGTAGGAGTGATTTGAGAAACCAATCAAAAAAGATGTGGTCGTCAAGTTTTATCTTGCAGAGGCTACAACGCTTACACAACTCATGGATATGGTCGGTGATGTGTGTAGCTGTGTTCTGTCTACAAGACAAGAGTATTTCAACTCCTGCATCATAGCGTACAGGTAGTTGGAAAAGCTAGAGGAATGTTGAGGTGAGGGATGTAAATGTGTTGTGGGTCCCATGTGGTTGCTCAATGTACCAATTGGCTGCAGAGTCAATGAACGTTCATTGTAACAGTCTCAGTCTAATGGAATCATCTACTATGGAGTTAGAGGAACACCATAGGTGAAACGACATGATGTGGTTTTGGGGGTCTTCCCCAGCTTTTCCTTCAAACTTTGGGATTTCTAAGGGAAGCTTTGTGGGCATGGGTGGCCACGTAGGATTGTGTCTAATAGGATCGTTGGTTAACCTGGCTAGGTCTGGTAAGTTAAGACTAACCATCTATGGTAGACTGGCAGATGGGTGTGGCGTGGTGACTGGGACATAATTGTTAATAGTAGCATTATGCAGTGGTCCAATGCTCCCTAAGAGTATGATAGGTATGGAAGGGATGTGTCCTCCAACTGATGTGGTGTGGGAAGGGCCTGCGCTCCCAAGTGCAACATGGGTTGCAGAGGGGTTAGGAATAGTGCCAGGAATTCCTGGGATCTGGGTTGTGGTAATGAGAGGGGATGTGACCCCTATGTTGGGCATACCCATAATAGGTGGTGGTCCTATGTTGGGCATACCTAAAGGGGGAATGGCCCCTATATTAGGCATTCCTAAGGGGGTTGTGGTTACCGTGGGTGGCACAGTAGTAGTAGGGTTTGTTGATGTATCTCCAATAACACTGGTGAAAAGGGGGTCGTATTGTGATCGAGCCATGGGGTTGGTTGTTGGTGTCTCAGTAGGGTGTTCGGATTCAGCCTCAAAATCAGATGTGAAATGAGGCGTGTTAAAATCGGATGATTGTGTTCTATGCTGATGACATTTCGATTCAAGGGATAAAGCTCTACGTCTATGACGTGTAGAGTCAAGTGTACCAAACTGATGGGGTTCAGCCTGAAAACGGTGGGATCGTCTTAAATTCTCGATGGTGAGAAATGTATAAAAATGTCACTGGATGGTGGTGATATAAAAAAAAAACTCAAAACCCTAGTGCAACAATGTGTGCAAGAGCGGAGTGCAAAAATAATGGCTCTCAGGCCAACAACCAACCTCAAAAACACTTATTATAACAGATGTGCTATAATAAGTGGAGGAATCCAAAAAAGTGGTTAGAATACAAAAAGTCAAACAGTTCCCAGAAAAAAGTGGTGCTCACTAGATCAAAGGTGGGTATTGTATCATGCAAACACCTAACTAGAAGTATTGTGAATCGACAAAATATA
The DNA here is from genome assembly GCA_027924585.1 of Larix kaempferi. Classification (NCBI taxonomy): domain Eukaryota; kingdom Viridiplantae; phylum Streptophyta; class Pinopsida; order Pinales; family Pinaceae; genus Larix; species Larix kaempferi. The sequence continues at coordinate 11,154,334 of BSBM01000466.1, forward strand.
TCCTCTGCAAGGTGATGAAATTCAAGTCAGACAATATATAGTGTAAAATCAATGACTAGATATCCCCCTACCGAGAGTGACACCGGGTAAGCAATCCTAAAAATGGCAACTAGGATACCCCATTCATGACACGTTCGATTGGGTGGATCTGCAGTTTGGTTCTATCACCGCTGTACTCCCATACAGGTGTACACCGAGAACTTCGAAAGGTATCCTTTGGTTACTGAATGGATTGCGGTATTCCACTCAGTCTTCTGAAACCAGTCTGGCTACTTCAACCCTCCTAAGGGAGAGCCCTTCCCGATAAATTGGTTGATAACCGTGTCAAAATTAGAAGGGATTTTTGGTACCCTAAAGGACAACCACTATGTCTCAAATGTAAATAATTGAGGGGTGTTATTGGAATACATATCCCCTCAATCCTACCTAACTACAAGATTCTTTTAAGTGCTCCCCAAGTGGGGTTAAAATTTTTGTTGAATTAAGGTAGATTTTAAGGCTCAGTTAATTAAAAATGTGGCAGATTGGGTGCAAGTGTGATTATTTAACTGAAAATGATTTTCCTCGCTTGGGCAATTGATTACAAATGAAAAACACGATGCTTCCAAATTGCAAAAAATAAAGGCGTTTTTTGAAATGTAAATGCTTTAATAAAAACAATTCAATAATAATAGACTTTTGCAATAATTTAAAGGAAAGCAAATGACATAACGATTTCAAGAAATAAATGCATTTCTTAGGAAATGCTTGGGCAAACTGTTGAGCAAAATTCAAGTGAAACCTATGATCTAAAAAGAATGCTAAAAATCTTTCTTCCACTTACTGAAAATTTTTAAAAGATTTTTTAATGGAGCATATGTAAATAGAAAATGATTCAATATGGCTGTAATAATGTAGAAAAAATAATGCTGTAAAATAGGCTAAATGGGAAAAAAATACAGCAAAAAAATTTCTTAAAAAAAAAAAATTTGGCCGAATTCAAAATAACAGCATCGCAGGTTTGGGTCGCGAAGTCGCGATGTGCAGCGCAAAAAATGGCCGCAAAGCCACGATGTGCAGCACGGAGAATGGTCGCAAAGCTACGATGTGCAGTGTGGAAAAATGCTGTGAAGCGCCATGCGGAAAAGGGCCGCGAGGTCACAATGAGCCGCGCGACTGTCAGGCAAAAAGTCGTGATGCGAAAAACAGAAAACGGATAGCCGAAAATGAAACCGAAATTTGTTTTCTTTAGATCTTAGTTTTTTACTTGTTTTTATCATTTAAATTAGCAGATCTGCCATACTAGATAGCATATTCATTGCTGCCCTAGTCATTGGCCCTTTCTGTAGCCTCTAACAGACTGAAATCTCAATTTTTGATTTCATTTTCGGCGATCTATTTTCCATTTTTCGCGTCGCGACTTTTTTCCCGACAATCGCGCGACTCATTGTGGCCTCATGGCCCTTTTCCGCATGGCGTGCCACGGCTTAGCGGCCTTTTTCCACACTGCACATCGCGGCTTTGCGGCAATTTTCCGCATTGCACATCGTGACTTCGCGGCCCAAACCCGCGATGAACATCGTGGCTTTTTCCCTAAAAGCCGCGATGCTGTTATTTTGAATTCGGCCAATTTTTATTTTTATTTTTAGAAAAAATTTTGCTGTATTTTTTTCTGATTTAGCCTATTTTACAGCATTATTTTTTCTGCATTATTACAGCCATAGTGAATCATTTTCTATTTACATATGCTCCATTAAAAAATCGTTTAAAAATTTTTAGTAAGTGGAAGAAATATTTTTAGCATTCTATTTAGATCATAGTTTTCACATTAATTTTGCTCAATAGTTTACCCAAGCATTTCTTAAGAAATCCATTTATTTCTTGAAATTGTTATGTTATTTGCTTTCCTTTAAATTATTTCAAAAGTCCATTATTTTTTAATTGTTTTTATTAAAGCATTTACATTTCAGAAAACGCCTTTGTTTTTTGCAATTTGGAAGCATCTTGTTTTTCATTTGTAATCAATCGCCCAAGTGAGGAAAATCATTTTCAGTTAAATAATCACACTTGCACCCAATCTGCCACATTTTAATTAACTGAGCCTTAAAATCTACCTTAACTCAACAAACGTTTTTAACCCCACTTGGGGAGCACTTAAAATAATCTTGTATCTAGGTAGGATTGAGGGGATAGGTGTTCCAATAACACCCCTCAATTATTTACATTTGAGACATAGTGGTTGTCCTTTAGGGTACCGAAAATCCCTTATAATTTTGACACGGTTATCAACCAATTTATCAGGAAGGCCTCTCCCTTAGGAGGGTTGAAGTAGCCAGACTGGTTCCAGAAGCCTGAGTGGAATACCGCAATCCATTCAGTAACCGAAGGATACCTTTTGAGTTTCTCGGTGTACACCCATATGGGAGTACAGCGGCGATAGAACCAAACTGCAGATTCACCCAACCGAACGTGTCATGAACGGGGTATCCTAGTTGCCATTTTTTAGGATTGTCTACCAAGTGTCCCTCCCGGCAGGGGGATCTCTAGCCGTTGATTCTACACTCTATATTGTCTGACTTAGATTTCATCACCTTGGAGAGGATATAGTTTTTCGACTCACAATACTTCTAGTTAGGTGTTTGCATGATACAATACCCACCATTGGTCTAGTGAGCACCACTTTTTTCTAGGAACTATTTGACTTTTGGTTTTCTGACCACTTTTTTGGATCTCTCCACGTCTTATAGAACAGTTGTTATAATAAGTGTTTTTGAGATTGGTTGTTGGCTTGAGAGCCATTATTTTTTCACTCCCCTCTTGCACACATTGTTGCACTAGGGTTTTGAGTTTTTTTTTATATCACCAGCATCCACTGACATTTTTATACATTTCTCACCATTGAGAATTTAAGATGATCCCGCCATTTTCAGGGTGAACCCCCTCAGTTCGGTACACTTGACTCTACACGTCATAGACGTAGAGATTTATCCCTTGACTTGACATGTCATCTGCATAGAACGCAATCATCCGATTCTGACATGCTTCATTTAATATCTGATTCTGAGGCTGAATCCGAACACCCTACTGAGACACCACCAACCAACCCCATGGCTCGATCACAATATGACCCACTTTTCACTAGTGCTATTGGAGCTACATCAACAAACCCTACTACTACTTTGCCACCCATGGTAACCACAACCCCCTTAAGCATGCCTAATATAGGGGCCATTCCCCCTTTAGGTATGCCCAACATAGGACCACCATCTATTATGGGTATGCCCAACATAGGGGTCACACCCCCTCTCATTAGCACAACCCAGATCCCAGGAATTCCTGGCACTATTCCTAACCCCTCTGCAACCCATGTTGCACTTGGGAGTGCAGACCCTTCCCACACCACATCGGTTGGAGGAGACATCCCTTCCATACCTAGCATCCCCTTAGGGGGCACTGGACCACTACATAATGCTACTATTAACAGTTATGTCCCAATCACCACTCCACACCCATCTGTCATTCTACCATACATGGCTAGTCTGAACTTACCAGACCTAGCCATGTTAACCAAGGATCCTATTCGACACAACCCTATGTGGCCAACCATGCCCACAAAGCTTCCCTTAGACATCCCAAAGTTTGAAGGAAAAGCTGGGGAAGACCCCCAAAACCACATCATGTCGTTTCACCTATGGTGTTCCTCTAACTCCATAGTAGATGATTCCATTAGACTGAGACTGTTACAATGAATGTTCACTGGCTCTACAGCCAAGTGGTACATTGAGAAACCACATGGGACCCACAACACATTTACGTCCCTTGCCTCACCATTCGTCCAGTTTTTCCAACTACCTATACGCTATGATGCAGTAGTTGAAATACTCTGGTCTTGTAGACAGAACACAGCTACACACATCATCGACTATATCCATGAGTGGCATAAGCGCCATAGCCTCTACAAGATAAAACTTGACGACCACATCTTTTTGGATTGGTTTCTTAAATCACTCCTACCCCTCATAGAAAAATATGTAGCTTCCGAACGACCCCAGTCAGAAGAAGAAGCTTTCTTAAAAGCTCAACAATTTGACCTCATATATGTCGAGTCAGGATATCTATACAATATTTTACTTGACACCCCGCACGGCAATCCATCCCGCCATGATGCACTGGGGGCATCCCATGCCATTGACGGTATTATCGGCCATGTTACAACGAAAAACAAACATTTTACCGTGATGAGTACAAACAACACCCCATACCTTTCTAGGGCTTCATCCAATTCTGCGGCTACAACTTTGTATGCTCCAGTAACACATACCCATCACATTCATGGACCTTCTTGTACACCACAATGTTATGGGAATGCACCACCATCCTATGCACCCATTGCATATTAAAACCAACAGGCCCACTAGACTCCGGTCCAACCACAAGCCCAAGTGGCTTATTATCCTCCACAGGCAACACCTCTTGCTCCAACAGTTCCAGCAGCTCAGAGTTATCCACAACAACAACCAACAGGGCCACCTCCGAACCCTCCTATTTACTACCCACTGCAACCTGCTCTAGAGACGGCACGACCTCAAAACCCACCTACTGCCCAAGGGCATGTTTACGTGCATCAAAACCAACCTCCAAACCAAAACAACCAGCGTAACCAAGGAGGTCAACAAAACCACGGAAGAGGACGTAACCATGGAAACAACCAGCAACAGAACCAAGGTGAACCACCACCTAATCCTCCAAACAACAATAATGCTTCTCCCCCCAACCAAAATCCTAATCGCCCACCGAAACAGGCTAAAAATAATAACTTAAGAACAAACCATCCATGTTCCATATGTGGATTCTACGGCCATTACACACATAATTGTCCCCATTTAGATCATGCGCGTCAACTCTAGACCGACGATGCCCAACGGAAAGGACATGCTACACAGCCAACCCCTCCTCCTTAGCAACAACCCATGATATTGCAAAACACCTTACAAAACCGAGGCGCGGTATACACTCGTCCAAATGATCCCCCTCAAGGATCCGCTGCATCACAGCAGCAAATTACCTATGCAGCCGCGGATTACCAGCATGCCGAGTCCAACACTCACCATTTGCTTATGATTTCACCTAATGATGCCAATCTTCAAACCCGTCGAAATCAATACGGATCCGCCCCTGAGGCCACAACTACTAACCCATCGTCGAGTACCCTCCCAAGAAACCAACCACTTCGCATACCCACTATGCCAATGGACAGGGGTCCCAAAGCAGCCCGTATCCCTTTGAGATGGATTAACAATAACCCGAACGCTTGTGTAGCCTCCAACTATAACATTGTAGAAGATTTAGCTTAGTCCCCCGTTGCTATGTCCGCTCTCGAGATCTTAAAAAACTGTCCTGCACAAAGAAAATTATTGTTATCTTCCATTGGTGCCCTAGATCCTAATGACTTTAACATGATGGCTTTCAACTTAGAACAAGCTAAACCTCGCATGCCTTCATCTCTAGATTTTCAAATTTTCATCTCCATTCGCAACCTCGTCGTTCATCGATGCATAATCGATGAAGGGGCCTCTACCTGCATCATGTCGACTTTGGTATGGCAAAAACTTGGATCCCCAACTCTACAGCCGTCCACTACCGCATTACGAACTTACGATGGCAGTGCAGCTCAACCCCAAGGTTTTCTAGTGAACGTACCCATACAATTCAGGGGCAAGTTGGTTCTCATAGATATAGAGGTCATTAACACCCAACTTGATTACAATCTCCTTCTGGGATGAAGCTATATGTACAAAATGAAAGTTGTCGCTTCTTCAGTTTTTCGCATCATGATGTTCCCCCATGAAGGACGTGTAATTAAAATTGACTAGATTACATACTATGATCCCAATGCCCCCGCAGCACCAGAGAATGTTCTTCCCATGATCGAACAACCCGTTCTTAGTGCACCAACATCTTTCATCTCATCAGTCGGACCTGGTATATATTCGGATACTCTCATGACCACCTCATTCCTGTCAATCCAACCTCCTCTTCAAGTAACTGTAGTATCCAACTTGTGCACCTTATTGCACAACGAACAACAACGTCCTCAACAACCTCAACCACCACCACAGGCACCCATCGTGCCTAGTCATATCGAAACAACACTGATTCACACAATCCCATTTTTGTTTCCATTTTCCAGAGTTGTCAGCTCGCCAGTAATGGCTACACTCAACTTTCTAGATTTAACATTAGGATTATCGGTATGGTACTTAGCTGCCCCAACTCCCCCACCAACTCCGACAATTGTCCTACAACTAGTACAACCTATGAATATGTCAAATCATCCACCACCTAGCATACCAAACCACCAAACGCGTCCACCACCTGGTGCCCCGAACCCCCAAAACCAATCAGTTCCAACAGGAGGCACTACATCGACATCTAGTTATGTCCCCCCTCAATCCCGCAACACTGGGGGTAGATGTCCACAAACCTCCAACATTGCACCCACAACTCGCACCCCCTAGCGACTCCCAAACTAGCCAAGAATCCCCCAACCCATGTACCCCCCAAGTGCTCTTTGTGCGACGATATAGGCCATGCTACCCATCAATGTCCACAATTACCGGCATTTCAAGAGCATATGCAAATGTTGGATGATGACACTAACATTCCAGTTGTCAAAATCGAGCTGCCCCCTCAGCCTCATGATAAATATTTACGTACCAACCACCCTTGTGCAATATGTGGAATCTACGACCATTATTCACATCACTGCCCTAATCTCCCAGATTATAGAGCAGCACTATACAAACTGAATAATGCGACCTAGAGATATCCCCTCTTCTCATTGAGGAAATATATCCCCCAAAATATTCCTCCTTGAATAAATTAACACCACTTACATGGTTTCCACTAGAGACCCCTTTGTCCGGTCATCCCCTTCCACTGATCCCTTTGACACACATGTTCAACCCTTTCAAATCAAGGAGGAAACCACATGTCCAAAACATGGGGGCAGGCCCAAAACCTTGCCTACTCATCATCATCGTGATTCTCGTCAGAGATGCTGGGGGCATCCACCTCGCAAGGGGAATCCCCCATCATCATATAATCACTTTAGTATGCCACCACGACCCACAGCCTCATGGTACACCCTCCCGCTAGTATTTGCTCAATGTGCTTTTGATCCCTCTTTGAGACAACATCTGCACCACATTGACACCTCTGAGTTAGGGGGCATAATAGATTGCCTCGACCCTGGGATAGGGGGCATGATCAATCATTTTGAACCTTCCCCATCACATCTATCTCAGTATTTCAATGACCATATTGTTCAAACTAATACATATGTGATCCACAATCATAAAGCCCATGCACATAACATGGGGGTAGGTCATTAACCCTGCTCACTTTTTCCCATGCGTGATCTCAACCATTTTTGAGGTCACATATCACCTTTATATTTGATTTGATTTGATACACCTAGTATTCTTCCCCCGTGGATCATGATGTCTCCCCACCACTACATCCTTGGCTGGGTGGGCTCACCTTTATTTGTATCCATATTTTAACCTAGTTATTTCCTTCGACCATTTCGGAGTCCTTATGACCTCTTTTTTTCACACCATTTGCACCGCTGGATTTATATTTCTGTGCCCGTGATGATGCTTGAGATCATTTCTCGCTCTCACCTCTAGATTTTTCAGGCATTTTTTCCATGCCCCTCGTCGCCTCGATTTGAGTGCCACATCGGCCGTTGGCCATTTTTGAGTAGTCTTATATCGTCGGATTCAGTTTTCCACACTCGTGATGATGCTTGAGATCATTTCTCGCTCTCACCTCCATATTTTTTGAACATTTTTTCTATGCCCCTCGTCGCCTAGATTTGCATGCCACATCGCCCGTCGACCGTTTTTTACGAGTCTTATATCGTTAGATTCAGTTTTCCACGCTCATGATGATGCTTGAGATCATTTCTCGCATTCACCTCCGGGTTTTTTGGGCATTTGTCCCCATGCCCCTCGTCGCCTCGATTTGCATGCCACATCGACCGTTGCCCATTTTTGACAATCTTTATGTCACCGGATTCAGTTTTCTGTACTCATGATGATGCACGAGACCATTTCTCTCTACCATCAAAACCCTTTTTGTTTGGTATAATTTTATCCCTTTTTCGAGCCGAGCAATTCTTTTATGAAAAAGGCACTTAGGGAGTTTATGTTAAGTTCTTTTCTAACTCCTAAAACAATGAAAAAATCACCGAGCAACCTTGCTTCCTTTCATGCTTGCTAAACATATATGAAAGGGCGTCTACCTGGACTAAGTTTACCCCTTTTCCGGACCTTGTAGACTAATTACAGAAAAGAATACTCTAGTCACATCGGCTAGAAGAGTTCTCCATTTGCATCATTTTATGCTTTTTCGGGCCTTGGAGACTAACTTACAAAAAAGAACACCAATGGAGTCCACTTACCTCTTTCAGACTCTCTAAAAATGAAAGCGACCATGAGCAATCACCATCCTGGGCTCGTATAAATCCACAGGATGGTACACCACCAACACTGCAGAGTCTTCTTATCATTTTCAGACTCCTTAAAAATGAAAGTACTCATGAGCACGAACAATCCTGGGCTCACAAAATCCATAGGATAGTACCATTTCAGAGCACACTTTTATCCCTTCTTTGAGCTCATTAAAACTACGAAGAAGGACCCAATGGTGCTTCTCGGTGCCACAACAGATCATGTCTACTCATATGGTAGCTTCCCCATTTTGGTCGTCGTTGTTCAAAGTATTCTACAGTATGTCACCCTGAGAGTCCCTCCACAACATCTATCAGCTTGTCCCCCCCAAAGTCACTCCAATCTACAATACATACCCTTCAGTCCTTAAAGCTATGATCCCCGCACCTACAAGTCAGTTTCCTACGCTGCCAAGTCAACCATGTCATCATGCTCTAAACAAAGGAAGTTTGAGTCCACCCACTCTATGACCCGAGTTATTTCCCATCCCCACAGTATGATAGTCCTACCATCAGTACTACCACATATCAGTTGTGCACTTGGCGCTCCTATCAAGGAAACACCATTGCCTTGATAGTTGCTAGTCTCCTTCTGTCGACACCAACCAAATTTATTCCAGAGGATAGACCTAGAGGTCCCTGTGCCTTCGACTCCTCACCATTTATGATGAGTACCTATGAATAATTTCGGGAGGAGTGCTCAGTGCCTCTCCAAATGGTTGTTTCTCACATGCTTGACTTCAACACCCTGATCGCATCGTTGATTCTCGCACATGGTATTGGTCCTTTCAATTATTTGTCGAAGACCTCGGATACTACCTGACTCTTCCACATTTTAGAGTCTACTTATGGAAACAACCAATTACATTTTCCTATAGATATTTGGGTTGCGCATGGCGACAATATTCAAACATACCCCGGTTTTATACTCCCTCGAGTTTATAGTTACATATACTCCTCAGAGTTGACTTGCAGTTGTTGAGTCCCTACAGATGTTGGTCACCTTCAGTTTCAGCAGTTCATCAACCCTCCTTAAACCTTATTCGGACCAATTGTTGCATTTCCAGTGTATCAGTTATTGAAATCAGTCATGTTATGATCATGAGTACATCCTAGATTAGTGTCCACTTTGGACCATTCTGATGTACCAGCAGATTTTTTATGTATTATTCAGTCCCCCTTCTTGGGACTAATTATTATGTATATGTCTTGATACGAGCATGGGTATGCCCGCCTCATCCATTATCAGAGATTATTCCTCATTCATATTGAGGCCATGTAATATTTTTTGTTTTGCAGCTTCCAAGGGGCCGTTGATCCAATCTCCAACCGGTCTCTTCTCTTCCCCAAACCCCAGGAAAGAGAAAAAATAACTATTATGTCTATCAGCCATACGATGAGCTCTTGCCCTCACACATCAGGGGGCAATCTGTTAACACCCAAAAAGTGACCACTAGCTCATTCCCTTATTCACATGACCCATTTATCCACTTTTCCACCATTTGAGCTTCTAAAGCCATCAAAAGGTGACCAAAAAGACCATAATACACCCCTTTTTCCCCTCAAAATATATATTTTTCCTCCAAAAACACAAAAAACCCTCAAAAAGGGTCCCCCAAAAATATTAAAAGGGAATAAAAATATTCAAAATATTCAAAAAATGAAAAAGAGGGAAAAAGGTACCTAAACCATGTTGGTCAATACCATTGGTTTCCTCAAAACCATAATGGTATTCCACATCACCAAAAACTATAAAAAGGTGATAGGGGCTCCTCACTTTCCATCCATCCATCATCCTATCCTCATGTTGTCAAGATCTCTCTTGAGTTCTTTGACCATTGTAGCAATCTTTGAGAAGAGACCATTGGAGCTTGGAGCATCTCAACCTTGGAGCTGCTCAACACCAAACATCCTCACCATTTGAGGTATTATAATACAAAAGTCATTTTTTATTTCATTTTTTGTTCTTGTTCTTAAATCTTTTCAAGTTTATTGTTATATGCACATGTTAGATTTAGATTAATTTATAGTTGTATTTGCTTTCAATTTGAAGAATGCTACTACATGTTAGTAGGTGCATCCTTGCACATGCTTGGTTGAAAAACCAAGCAACAGACACCCTCGCTAGAAGCAAGTTCTTCTCATTTTTGGATGGATTTAGTGGATACAACCATATCCAAATCCACCCTACTGACCAAGATAAAACCACATTTACCTGCCCATGAGGCACATATGAATACAAAGTACTACCTTTCGGACTCTGTAATTCCCTAACAACATTTCAAAGGGACATTTTGAGTATATTTTTTGATTTTATTAATGACCAGATGGAAGTCTACATGGATGAATTCACACTGTATGGTTAGAAATTTTCACAAGCATTGCAACATCTTGAATTGGTACTGAAGAAATGCATTGAAACGATTTTATTCCTCAGTAATGATAAATGTAGGATGCTGATGCAAGAAGGCATAGTTTCAAGACACCATATCTCCCAAAGGGGCATTGAAGTGGATCAAGCGAAAGTCACTATTATTAAAACACTCCCCCCAGCTGTCAAACAAAGGGACATACGTAGTTTCCTGGGAAAAAAGGCTACTCATAAGATTTATAGAAAGTTATAGCAAAATTGATGCACCTATGTTTTCCCTTCTAACAAAAGATACCTAATTCATCTGGACAAAACATTGTATGTCAGCATTTGATCAACTCAAAGAGAGGACAATCATAGCCCCAGTCCTTTAAGGACCCAACTGAACACTACCATTCCACATCCATTCGAATGCTTAAAATAAATCCATCAGATCATTACTTGGGCAAGAAGAAGAAAAAGGACCTTATGCAATTTATTACATTAGTAAGAACTTAGCAGGAGCAGAACTCAATTATACAGTCACATAAAATGAATTTTTCGTTTTCATACACGCTATAAATAATTTCATGCACTACATCATGGGGTACCCATTTTTTGTCCATACTGATCATTCTACAGTCAGGTACCTCATGAATAAACCCAATACTAGTGCTAGAATTATTAGATGGTTACTCCTCTTGCAAGAATTTGATATAACAATCCTCGACAATCCAGGCAAGCATAATGTGGTAACCGATTTTTTGTCTAGACTATCCCATGGACAGGACAATGAGTTTGTCAATGATCATTTCCCGGATGAACACCTCTTTGCAATCTCCACTCAAATTCCATGGTTTGATGATATAGAAAACTACTTGGTATCTGGCAAATTTCCACAACATTATAGCTATCAAGAAAAGTGCAAAATCATAAGGCACAGTGCAACTTATACATGAATACAAGGAACACTTTTCAAGAAAGGTCCTGACCAAATATTAAGGATATGCATCAGACAAGATGAATTCCATGATATACTCCATTGTACTCATAATGAGCCTTGTGGAGGCCATTATGCTGCAAAAAGAATAGCCTATAAAGTACTGGAAACTGGATATTAATAGCCAACACTACACAAGGACTCTTATGATTATGTATCTCATTGTGATGATTGTCAATGCATGGGGAAGCCTGCACAAAGAGAAGAGATGACTCTACATCCCCAAATATCTTTGGAAGCAGTTGAAAAGTGGGGATTTGACTTTTTTTGCCCATTCAATCCCCCATCAATATCAGAAAAGGTACATTTTAGTATGCCCTGACTACCTTACAAAATGGGAAGAAGTGGCAGCACTTGTAGTAGCATATGAAACAAATGTAGCAAAATTCTTTACAGAACAAATCTTCCATAGATTTGTAGTTCCAAGAGAGTTAGTATTTGACCAAGGAAAGAAGTTTACTTCCAACCTCATTGATGACCTACTTCGAAAAAACAATGTTAAACATCTAAGGTCCTCATCCTACCACCCACAAGCTAATGGTCAACTTGAGGTTACAAACACAGAACTTGAAAGAATCTTGACAAAAAAAATGTAACTACATAAAAGGGATTGGGCAGGCAGATTAAGTGAAGCATTGTGGGCTTATAACACAACATGGAAAACAACAACAAGTTTTACCCTATATGAATTGGTATATGGAAAGAAAATAATGCTCCCCATTGAATTTGAAATCAATAAATTGAGAATTGAATCCATCTTAAACATGCAACTTTCATAAATACAAGAAGAATGTATGCTCTAGCTAAACCAACTGGATGAGCACCACCAAAAATCCCTCGCCCAAAGTGAAATTATCCAGCAGCAGAGAAAGAAATGGCATGACAAGAACATCAAATAGAAGAAATTCAAAGAAGGTGATTGGGCGCTACTATATGATTCCAGGTTTCAAATTTTTCAAGGAAAACCCACCACTAGATGGCTCGGACCCTACATCATTGAAACAATTTATGACAATGGAATAGTCAAAATCACAAAAATGGATGAAACATAATTCCCCATGTTGGTGAATGGACATAGACTCAAATTATATAAAAAACCACAGTCCAGGGAGGAGTTCACACAGACAATCTATCAAAAGAATCTAATGCTAATAGAGGACATAGATAATCACTGACTATTCTTAAAAATATATATATATAAATAAAAAGAAAAAAAGAAAAAGAAAAGGAAAGGAAAATTTGACAATAAAAAGAGAGAAAAAAGAAAGAAAAAAATGGAAAAAAAGAAAAAAAAACATAAAAAAAACAAGCCAGCAGCTACACAACTGAAATCAAATTGAAGCAAAGCATGCCAAATCAAGAGAGCCAACAAAGAAACAAAATCAGACAAGAAGAAATCTCAAGCGAGCCAGAACAAGCATCAAGAAGCAATAGTTAGAAAATCAAATATCCAATCAAGAGAGCCAGCACAGAAATCACCCAAGCAAACGAAAAAAAATTCAAGTCAGCCAGAACAAGCAATAAATAGCAAGATTCAACAAACTCAAAGGTCGAATCAAGTGAGCCAACATAGAAAATCAGGCAAGCAAGTGACAAAAATCAAGCTAGCCAGCAACAGAGAATAATAAGAAGCATAACTATTAATATGCCCAGAATAACTACAGACAAATATACAACCTACTACAGAACCCTATGCCGGTACGAAGAATCCCACATCATATGCTAAGGTACGCTAAGCATAAAAGGTAATCACTAAATTCTTTGTTTGTATTTTCAATCAAATCATTCTCCCTGGAAAAACGACCATTTTTCGGCTGAGGATAGCTCTCAAGTAAGTTCGACAACATGGTTCAGAGTATCCCTATTGAATACATGATGACATACCACAATTAACCTTACTGATTCATGATGACTTACCTCATCCATGTCAAGGAAATGACGACCTTCATATATCGCTACCATATCCTTCGATAATCATGGCAGCAACAAGAGTTTTTGCAATGATGAGAATGAATGCATAAATTAAGAAAATAAGACAGAAAGGGATAAGTAAGAAGATCTAGTGGGTGATACGATTTTTCTCAGAAAGGGAGGATACAGAAGGAAGAACTCGACACTCAGCCAACATACCAGTGATTGATCCCAAGCAGGAAAGTAAGTCATTCACCCCCAAGATTTGTGGTTTGATGTTATTCAGCAAGTACATAAATGACAAAATGATTTAAGAAAAGTGAGCCAGACGACCATACACCCATTTATGAAAAACCTCAAGCATTGACCATCCTCTGCACAGCAGGATGGATGTCATTTATTACTGGCCTAAGGGGATATGACACGGCAGTATCCTTAGAGTTCGCTCGGAACTTGAAAAATTTAGAGGATCAATACATTACTCAGGTAAGGGGGTTGCGCATCAGATTAGATGAGGAGTCAATTGCAAAATATACAAACTTTCCCATGGCGATGCATTGGGGAAGGGATGACAAGGAAGCCAACCTGAGGGAAAAAGAAACCTTCTTTGGACAAGGTGAGAGCTACGAAGAAGATAAGAATGGTGGTAAAAGAGACACTGTGACTAGACCATGGGATGAGGTGGCCGCCATCATCATGAGATATATCACATGCACGGGAAGGCCCAGCTACATTCCCACTTTTCACTTTAGATTTTTGGACCTCCTAAGGAACAAGGGCCATATTAATCCAAACAACAACATTAGTATCCCCTTCTACCTTCTGCAGTCCCTCTAGGAGATGAGCAAGAAGGTAGTGCAAGGAAAGGAGGACGCATTGGATCACCACGAACTAATCAAGTTAATCATTTGTGAAGAGTTGAAGGTTAAAATCCCAGAACTCTCATTGGAGGAATTCATCCTGGTGTCGACTGATGATGTTCAAAGAATGAAAGGTATGCCGAGTATAGTCATAACCCCTACCTTGGGATCAAAAGAGGAAAAATCCACCACTGCGCCAGGAGCCAAACAAAAAATTGACCTAGACATTGATAGTGATAATGAGTTGATGGATGAGACTCTTATCAAAATAAAGGACTCCAGGGATACCTCCCACCATAAAACCTCAAGGACACCTGCTGGCAAGAAAAGGTCGAAGCGGCAAATCAGGAGGTTGGCACAGTAGGCCAGAGCCAAGTTGATGAAAAAGAAAGAAAAAGAAATGAGCCCCATAATACAGGACCTATCGAACTCTGAAGATAATGTGGCAGGACAGGAAGATCCTTTTACACCTATTGAAGAAGACACCTTCCAGCAAGACATTGGGGATGAGAAAATGAACACTGAAAAGAATGAGCAACTGACAGAAGCATTGAACGAGATGGAAAAGGTTAGAGAGGAGCTAGCCACTTTAAAAATCGAAGCACAGCTCCACAGAAGCCATCCCATTTCACTGGCATCGCCACCATTCATGCACGAAAAGACCCAAATATTAAAAATGCAGCATGCAGGTGAACTAAAGTTGATGGAGCAATAGAATTTGGCACTGAAATAAAAATTGGCCCAAGCCCAGGAGGAATTGACCCAAAAAGACCAGAAAATACTACAGTTGGAAGACACTTTAGCTATCACTGCCAAGATTTATGAAGAAATAATTGGGTTCGGGATGCCATCCAGGGTCTACACAGTCTACCTAAAAGAAAAATGGGGTCAGTTCCAATTACAAAGGATGAAGTAGGGTTTACCCTTGGAGTTAACCACTCCTGAGCAGTTTGCAGACACCTCCCTAAGTTGTGTGGAGTTAGAAAAAGATCAGTTATGTGAATTCTTACTGCATAAATTTGTGGTACTGAACTCAGCCAATTGGTCACCGAAACCCCTACATGGGTGACTTCCAACTAAGGGCACTATGCTCTTGGACGACTCATGAAATAGAAAGATCCCAGGATGTTCATCTCTACCATGCAGAAGAATGGTAGAACCCACTGTGGATCAGGGCAGAATCTACACATCCTGAGAAGGTAATTCAGGACCACTTAGCTATAACCTCCGATGAGGATTTAATTCCCCTACTTCTCGAAAAGAAACAGGAAGCAATCTCACATTTTGATAACACCACCCAAAGCACCTACAACGAAGTTCAGGAAGATATCGATGAGAGGTGGAGAAAAATCACAAAGGAATTGAAAAAGTGGGAGCCTCACTCCCCATTTAGGCTAGAAGTCGCACTCACCAGAGCAAGGTTGTATAGGGAGCCCTTAATAAAGAACCATCTTTGATGGATAGGAATGAAATTAAGCCCACCTTTCTTTCTTCATCTGGATATTAAGGAACATATTGATGAAGATGAGGAAAAGAGAGCATGGGTCAAAGAAGAACTGAGCCAAGTATATTATAGACAAGAAGGGGCTCCTAGAATTGTTTCCTGGGATATCAGGGAGGCCGTCATGGAGCAAGATGTGTCACCCAACGATGGGTTACATCTTCAAGTCCGGGGGAGATTATGAGCTCAAAATATAGGTACTCCATGGACTCCTTTTATGCCACACATAAGAAAAGAAAGGATATAGAAGCACCTCTTTTGTACGAGAGAATTCATTTTGGTAGATGATTAAGTAAAGAAATTTAGAGATTATATTTTATTATGTTTTAGCATTTCTAATTACTAATCATACGAATAAAGACATGTGTGACAGGGCGCAGGTGACATGGAAGAATATCAAGTGACCAAGCTCCAAACTGAAGATCGTGGGAGACAGCGATCCTATTTCATCATGATTTATAGGAAAGAATCCCATTGAACATAATCGTTATTTTCTATATAGAGCTAGGTTAGAAGTAATGATAAATAGGGACCTCTTGGGTAGCTGGGGGTCTGGAGACATTTATGAAAAACAATCTTCGACATTTTTGTAGTTAAGACATTTTCGTTTTATAGTTTCTGTAACTGGGATTTATGAACTGATAATGAAATACCAACATTCTTTTAATCTCGTGAGTTTATAAGTTTCTTTCCCTCCTAAAATACGTGTTGTGGAGGGCCCCCTCAATACATAGATTAGGGGTTTTGTGCTTTGGTTTCAGGTATTTCTCATGCATTCTATTAGTTATTTATGTCATCATTTTGCGTGATTCCACTTCACCATTCATTTAGAATATCAGATTTCGATTTCAACAAAGGAAATTCTTTTCCGTAGTCCGATAACACTCCGTCTATAGTTTGGTAACACACTGTCTGTAGTCTTGTACGCAAGCGAATTTCATATTTGAATTTCTGCATTTTTACAGCATTTCCAGAAAAAGATCAGATTTATGTTTTCAAACTTCTAAGATAAAATTCATGATTACTGCTCGAATGGACCTCTACCTTTTTAGATTATATTCAAACTTTTTAAATTAGAGTTATGCATGCTTGCTTTTTCCTGATTTAATCGAATAGATTTGATAAGTTTCAACATTCAATTTAATAGAATAGTTTTATAAGTTTTCAATATTCAGTTTGATAAAATATGATTTCATTGTTTTCAGCATTTCAATCTGATAAAATAGGATTTAATTTTTTTCAGCATTCAATTTCATAAGATAGATGTTATTTGCTTTTAGCATTTCAATTGAATAAAATAGGATTTAATTGTTTTCATCATTTCAATTTTATAAGATAGATGTATCAGCTTTCGGCATTTGATTCAATAGAATAGATTTACATGCTTTCTAGTTTTTCTAAGAACAATATTTCCTTCTTCCCTAGAACATTCTTTAGAACACTTAGAACGACAAAGATCCTCTCATAGTGCACACACAGTGCTGAGTACCTCTTAATTTTGTATGCTCCCTGGTCGATAATTAAAGTATACATTTGGTTTAGCTACCCCAATTATGTACCCATTCCTAGAGTCCACCACTAACTAAACACAAATAAGCTACAATGAAAATGAAACAATTTCATTGTGTCATCCACTACCATGCTCAGTTCATCAACATTACCTAAAATGAAAATATCGCTCCTACCTCCATTTGGCAGGGACTTAGCTGCATCGCAACTTTTCCCCTTGTTAATTCAAATCTTATCATTACTCCATTCAACATGGCCCTAAAGTGTAGATTTGTTCGTTTTACCTTGTAACCATCTATTCCTATGATGAAATCGTTTTCTTTCTATAGAATTCCTAGTAAGTCTCTTATCAAAATAATTTATCATCATAGTACTCACAACATAAAATAATACTAATAGTATCAACTTGTTTACAATAACTTCATACAATTATACATTGACCCACAACATTCAGAAGCTAATAATAAGCTTGCAATGATAGTCATTGGCGTTATATTGATTGGTTTAAAAAAACATACTCCTATGTTTTAAGATAAGATTCCATTATTAATTAATTGATTAAGCTAATAAAGACTAATAGTAACTTGATTTCCTTTTGACCCCCGAGGCACCATGATGACACCTAATCATTGTGAACAAGGTCATCAAGGATTCATTAGCCTTTAAAAATTCCCCCTTAGTAGATATTGTCTCCCCTCTTCTCAGTTCCCTTGCACATTCATCCCCTAGGATATTTTATTAATTCACCATTTGTAATCTACATCATACACATGGCATCACCATTCTTTAACTGTGCATGGTTCTAGTACAAAATTAAAATGCTTCAAAGTTTGTTAGTGGGGCCTTGTCCTTGAGATCCTCGCCATTAATTATTACATATACATGTTTACATCAATTATAATCTATTACAATAAAAAGAGTTAATAAGGAGGGATATTACAACTAATTTCATTTTGATAATGCGTTTTGAATTTTGTAGGTAAAATAAAATGTCAAGCATTCTTTATTTAGAGTTTGACATCAAATTCTCATTTGTACTTTGAGGTAATTATAGTTGGAATAGCATATAGGGATAGGTATCTTTTTCCTTCCATTTTTGCATTGTTAGCCTCTATTAGTTTGAATTAGGACCCACCCCACCTTGTTGTGAAATTTAACCAATTCTATTTGCCTTTAACTTTAATAACATTGGCGGTAGAGCCTACCTATCATGATTTTCCCTAGGTAGCACTTTGTTTCATGAACAGTTACAATTTTTATATCTCTTATAGGCTTGGGAGTCTTAAAAATCTATCATGACATTAATTTTGAACATTGTGAATCTCTCCCTCTAGTTTTATTCTCTTTTCCATGAGAGGCACCAACTTCATATTTTGTTATTCATCCTATTTTGTGTACAACTACATTCACATTGATGCTTAATGCACCATTATAGATTTTGTATTGTCATCTTATATCATTTGTGTTTCTCATCATTTGCATTTCAAAATTTGTATCCCTCGAAGAAATAGTTAATGAGTATCCACTTCTTTCCCATTGCATTTTGATTTTCATAGGTTGTTCCATGTACTTGGAGCATAGCTACATGCCTTATGATACTCATTTCTCTCATTATAATATGGAATTACATTATTATTTTCTAGGCTTTATTAATATGAAAAAGACAAAAAAAAGAAATATTTATAAAAATATATACAGGAGAAAGAATTTGGATATTTATATGTTTTTTGAAGAAGCAAAGTTGTGTCTCCTTTGAACAAAGCACTTGTGTCATATCTTTTGTCACAAATTGGGTTTAATAAATGGCCTTGTAAGTTGAAACATGATCTCTAATTTGAAACTCCTATGGTTAGTTAATCTTCCGATCATTATGTAGAAACCCTCAATACATGTTATGTTGTCAGCTTATATCATTTGTCTCTATGTTTGTCTCAATTGGTAACCAAATAACTATTATGTCATTGTTATGTTCAAAGGATAAGAAAAAAATGTGTTGGACATTACTCATATATTTCATTAATTTTCATGTTGGCATTTCCTATTGCTAATTTGTTCTCAATTCATCATTTCGACTACATTTACTTTTCCTAGTATGGAAATCTTTTCATGACCTTATTCTTGGTGGGTCTTCTCTCGTTTACTTCATCTCATTATTCTAAGATATAGACTTAGTTTTGGTCAAACCTAAGGGATTACCTTCATCATCTATAGCCTACCCTATTCTCCTTAGATGGAATTTCATTATTGGTTGTTGACTAAGTAGCTTCCCCTATGTTTAATAGTAAGACATCTATTTAAATATGAGGATTTGTGTTATATCTTGAGTACAATTTTCATCATTGGTGGAATTCCTCACATTTGTAAATTTATTTAATTATTTTTCATTGTTCAAAGCAGATTTTTGATGCAGTATTTATGTATGGTGCATGTGAGATACATACCCTATGGCATGTTTAATTGAAATATTTTTCAAAACCTTTAACTCAATCATTGTCTTGATATTAGCTCATGTTTTAATGAGAGATTCCTTAATTCCTTCCTACCAATGGATCTTGTCCTATAAACATCATCTTATTTTCTCTATGAGTGAGATTTAGAGACCTTTATAATACCTCGAGACTTGCAATCATCAGTGGTAATTTCCATGCTATTGACAATGGGAATAAAACAATGTAAATTCTATTAGTGTTTGATGTTGAAGTATATATTAACACATATAAGAGTGTAGTATGTATCTTGATGCCCATTATACTCATAACTAGGTTTTATATCATTTGTTAATGATATGCATCAATGGTTGATATCGAAATGGTTTCCCTCATTTTTGACATCATATCATTTAATCACATGGAAAATATTCAAACATTTGGTGGATTTGGATTGAAGACTGTAGGTTGTGGTTACATCTCTTTTCCATTTTATTGCCCATGTTGTACATACAATAGAACCTACCTAGATGAAATTTGTGCTATTATTGAGAAGCAATTTGTTTTGTATTAGTTGTCATATTTTCTTCTTATATACACAGAGACCAAAATCCACTATGTATTTACCATGGCTATGATCTATAATTGACATGGATACATTGTGTATATTTTTGTGTCCATGATTATGCACTCTACATATATACTTCATGGATACATACTTTACTTGATCTACAAACCATGCTTTCTTTTCCACTCAAGCATGGGTATGACCACCTTCGAAAAGACAGTAACCTGATGCCTCTACTTTTTGTACGTAATTTCTTATCTGTAATTTGTTGCACTCCAAATGATCCAACTTATCATATTTCTAAAATATAATATAATGTGTTTTTACCATCAACTCCGGTTTTGACCTCAAACATTAGGGGGCATCTATTATAACATTATTTAACCCTTTTTATGAATAATAAATTATTGGTTAAAACATTAATATATGCATTATTTTTATTTTCCAAAAAATCATTAAAAAACATGTATACACACCTTCTATAAAGGAAATGAGTGTAGATACACACCTTTCTTAAATGAAACACTCATACATACATTCCTTTTCCTTTTGCAACAAGAATCTGCATTGGAATAAGGATAAAAACAGTTAAAATCCTGTTATACATTCCCCTAAGATAAGGTGTGGATTTATCAAATGCTATAAAAAAAGGAGCATTGGGTAAAAAGATAAGAAATTTTTCAATTAGGGAGAGGTCTAATTGGTCACCACTTATTTTTCAATACAATTTACAATCAGAAATTGGAAAGGATACATGTGCATGAGGAAGTAATGAGATTCCTCATCAAAATATGCATTTTCTTCTTACTCGATATTACTAACATCAATTCAATAAGCCACATCTTTATGCCTACCGATAATTTTTTGCTTCCAATACAAGACACAAGGAAATGCTATCAAACACTAAATTAAGTACAAGGAAAACATCATGTGAAATGAGTAGAGGAAGAGAGAGGTGAACAACAAAGAAGTATCAATGAAGCCACAAGGAATGGACTTGTAAAATGAGAAGAAAATTGTAAAGTTGGGAGAGGTCTAAGTAATCACTAGTTATTATTTCTGAGATTACTTGCCGTCCAAATTTGCATTCCCACCCATGCATAAGGAGGCGATGAGTAGATGAAATAAAATTGTGGTTTCCATCATTATTGAGACAAGAAACATGGAATAAACTATAAAAATGCATTTCAATGACCAAAATGATGGTGTTTTCATGAATAGGCACAAGGAAGGATTACTAAACAGGACAACAAATACAAGGTAAAACCATGTAGACCATATAAGTAGAGGAAGCCAAAGGTGAAAAAAAGGTCGAGGGAATAAAACCACAAGGGAGGGATTCATAAAACGATTAAAAAAATTTCAAGTAGGGTGAGGTCTGTGTGGTTAGCACATAGATTTTCTTGGTTGACATGCAAGCCCAAATTAGCAAGCCTTCCCGTACACATAGAAGCAGTGGGGAGACTACACAAAATTGGGGTTTACCTCTTCTTAGACATGAGTTTCTATGTGAGTTGTTTAGTGTGTTGGTGCCTAGCTAAATTGAATTGTCAATGTCTTGGTTAGTGTGTCTTATTTAATGTCTTCATTAATATTGTTTCAATGGATACAATATATTATAGTTGTAATAACTTTTCCTATAAAAGTGGCATTCCAGGTGAGAAATTATGATGAAAACTTGGTTGTTCCACTTGCCTCACATTCAAATAATGGTCATTATGTGTCTTCTCAATAACAAGTAACTTATAGTGTTTTTCAATTCTAGTTTTCAATGATCAATTGGTTAATAATTTTCAATGCTCCATGCATTACTAAAGGGTTAGAAAAGTTTGGGAGCGTTATTGCTTACAAGAACTTGTTTGGAAATGAAATGATAACATTTACATTGTCAGTTGATTTTTTTTAAGACTGTACCCACAAAGTTTCAAACCGGTGACCTTGCACAAGGAGTTCCTTAACAGTACACCCATTCACCGTCTATTCTACGCCTCCTACATACATGACAATTTGACAATTAATTATTTGAAACTAAATAAATAAAAAATTTGTATTACCAATTTTATTTTCAACTATATATCAATATATTACTTTCAAACCTTTGTCAAAATATTCTAAAAATATAATACTACTTGTGTAGAAAGAAACTGCACATTTTCATTTAAAACAATATAAATATAAATATTAAAATTAAAAATGTCACAACATAATTGTTATAAACGAGTTATATCTTAATAAAATAACTTTTGTATTTTATTTTTAAAAAGCTACCTTCATCTTCGGTTAGACGGCATGCTGTAGGTGTTTATGTGTGTCGTCAAATGGTGACTGACGGATACAGGATGGATCAAGCTCCTATTTTTCGTTAAACCATGGAAAACGTAAAAAAATTCTCTCGGTACTATTTTTTCATTATGTTAAATAAAATAGGAGCTCAATTGAGTGTGAGAAATGGGTTTATCTGACTTGTTTACATTTTATAGAATCACAAATAGGATTTTGACCCTCGATTGAGGGTTTATTTAGCCCCAACTAAGACCTGTATCCACGATGATATAATGCATGAAAATTCTTTGGTTTATCAAGTGCTCAATGAAGGTTTTATTAGCTCATAGGATTAAAAATAGCATTTAATTTAAGTTTTTATTTTACTATTTTAAGATGTGATAGAGGTAGATGATCAACTTCTTTTACATGTTTCATTGATTCAAAATGACATTTAATTTAAGTTTTTATTTTACTATTTTCACATGTAATATGTGCATGTTCCATTGATTCAAAATAATTTTAAATATTAGTTTTTAGTTGGTTTTATTTTATAATTTATATCATTAAATATTTAACTTTATGAATTACCAAAATCATATATCATAAATTTAGATATGTACATTTGGTCTTATAAACATGCTAAATGAATTTTATATGAAAAATTTCAGCCTCTAGGAATTTATATATCAATTGGTTTTTAATCCTAACCGTAGTTATAATTTATGTTAAAAGAAATTTTTGGTCTCTTCCAATGTCTTCTTGTTTGTGTACTCAAATTAACAGTATTCAAAGATAAACTAAAATCATTGTGGTTAGCTTATACTATTTTATAGTTTACAATATTTTTAGATTTCATTCATTTATAGAATTTGAAATTTCTGCAACAACTATTTATGTATTTCTATTTCTATTTTCTTTATTTAATTGCTCCCTTGCAAAAAAAATTCAAAGTCCATGAAAATAATATTTAAGAAAACCCAAAATACTAGATGGTTTCAAATTTGAGAAAATTTTAATAAAACTTAGAATTTTAAAGTAACAAAACATCAAATGGTTGACACCCCAAGTCAAATATTTATGATTTTATTATACACCATGTTAGCTTTCAAAGTTACTCAGAAAGAATTTACACCTTTCTTCGGGTTGCTTTGACATAAGATTTTGTGTGTAGAATGGATTTTCAAGTTATAGATAGCTTTTTAATGTTTGTGTAAGCTCAGATGGATGCTTACTAGACATTCATTTGGAAGGAGTTGGATATATTCACACATCTTGGTGATATTCTATATTTTATAGACATGGAGGATATTGCTTGCTTGGAGAATGCCCTGCATTGGAAGGAGGGAATTTGGCATTCATTAGTAAGATGTTGAGCCCTAGGCATAATAGATTAAGTTGGATGCCTACATGGAGGCCTAGACTAAACTTCAAGATGCCTAGGTTGCAACAATATTCATGTAAGGGGAGTGAATCCAATGTGCCACATGGCTCAATAAGATCATTAGAACTCTTTGTGGCCTTGTGGAGAAGTATTGGACAAATCTCATGAAGTGAAATTGCATTGGATCCTTGTTTTCCTTACACGACATCACCTTGAAGCTTAACATGTGAGCCCATGGATTTTAGCACTCCTCATGTGTGAGCTAATAAGATGGGCTTACTTGATTTTCTTTTTCATTATCTTCTATTTGTAATGGTGTGTCCATACTTCCATTTCTCTTGTTAGTCCAACTTTATTAAATTATTCTCACTTTAATTTTACCTTGTAGCATCTTTTGGGGAGAAAACTAGATCAACTAGATTTATTGGTGACATTTCTTCCTTGAGGTTGTCACTCTTTCATAAGCAATTGAATGACTTTATACCAATTGATCTTTTTAATGTGCCTTTCACCTTTTACCATGACATTTTTTATACAATCACAATAATCTAGTTGGGTGACTTTGATGACATAGATAGGCCGGTGCTATCATGACAACATATCCAAAGGATTTAATAGTCTGAATCTCTCCGACAAAGGAAAGAGAAATGAGTTGATGGTGTTTAATCTAAAACGAACATTTAGAATAATTTTATATATTTTATACTTTATGTATTTTTTTAGTAAAATATTCTTAGGAAAAACAAAGTGAGTAATAAAATATATGAACAAAGTATATAATGTTAAATAAATTAATTATGAGGAAGAAATAAAATAAAGTTTAAGCTATAAAAAAATCACAAAGCTAAATTAAATTATAATTTCTTAAATTTTTAGGAATTTATATATATATATATATATATATATATATATATATATATATATATATAATTTTTAAAATATAAGTGTATATGTTCTCTAACTAGATTTCCAAAAATGGAATCAATTAACATGTTCATATAGTATTCTTCTCTATTTAAGCCTACAATTATTTTAAAACTAAGTTACAACTAAACCTTGGTACATTTATTTCGTAAAAAATATAAAACTACTATGATAAAAATATAATTATCTCCTCTAAAATATAAAGAAGATTATGATTCAAATGTTTAGAGATTTGGGACTCTACATAATCCTAAAAATGAAAAACTAATTCTTTCATATAAGGAATCTACATAATTGTTATTTTTTTGAAATGGTGAAAACATTCATTTTAAAAAAATGGCAAATGAACTTAATGTCTTCATAAATTGGATTCAAGATGTAGATGTTCAAGGGAAAAATAACCTATACTCAATTAATAACAATTAAAAAATCACCAAATATTTGAATATTATGAACACCTCTCTTTACTCCTAAATGTGATGAGAATTACTAAATTTATGAGATCTCCTAAATTATTAAAGTCTTTCCATTTTTTAAATGATAATATACACATTAAGCACTCATTATGTTATAATGAGAACATGAGTACATAAATGACACTATGCCCAAATTTGGTTAACATGAAAACATAATAAAAACTAGTTACATTCTATTGGGAAAATGAATAGTTGAAGTGAGAACATATATACAAAAGAAAACATAATAAGCATGAGTTACAATGGAGTGGTAAAAATGAATACTTACTACACCCTACTATAAGTCCCTAATTAGCACCAATTACGTTGGAGTGAGAACATAAATACACAAGAAAACATAATAAGCATGAGTTACAATGGAGTGGAAAAATGAATACTGAGTACACCCTACTACAAGTCCCTAGTTAGCACAAGTTAAGTTGGAGTGAGAACATGAATCCACAAGAAAACATAATAAGCATGAGTTACAATGAAGTGAGAAAAATGAATACTTATTACACCCTACTACAAGTCCCTAATTAGCACGAGTTAGGTTGGAGTGAGAACATGAATAGACAAGAAAACATAATAAGCATGAGTTACAATAGAGTGGGAAAAATGAATACTTAGTACACCCTAATACAAGTCCCTAATTAGCAGGAGTTAAGTTGGAGTGAGAACATGAATACACAAGAAAACATAATAAGCACGAGTTACAATGAAATGAGAAAATGAATACTTAGTACACACTACTACAAGTCCCTAAATAGCACGAGTTACGTTGGAGTGAGAACATGAATACACAAGAAAACATAATAAAAACCAGTTACAATGAAGTGAGTTACAATGAAGTGGGAAAAATGAATACATAGTACACCTTACTGCAAGTCCCTAATTAACACGAGTTACAATGAAGTGGGAAATGAAAACATAAGACACCCTACTACACTTCCCTAATTGGCACGAGTTATATTAAAGAATTACACAAGTTAAGTTGAAGTGAGAACATGAATACACAAAAAAACATAATAAACACAAATTACAATGCAGTAAGAAATTAAAATTTAACTACAAGTCCTAATTAGCACTAATTACGGCCAGTGGGAACAAAAAAGAAAACACAAAAAGATTAAATTGATGACATGAATATTTAGTAAAAACACATTAATTAATACAAGTTGCTTTCAACAAGTCACTTATTTCATATTTTGAAAGATACTAGATAAAGGTTATGATTTTTAGCAATATTTATTAATTTGTTATTAAGTAGATATTATTGTTTTAGAGGAAGTAAGATAAATTCCATTGGTTGTAGCTTGGGTGGTTGGGAGGAAAGATTCTTGCCCTCCCCACCGAACCTTATTGTAATGATCGTATTTCAAGCTTTTTCCGCTGAAAAAAAAGAGGAAGTAAGATAAAATATATTAAGATGATTTTTTAACCATTTAAATTATTTTTGAAATTGATTAAAAAATATTATTGATCATAATTTTATTTTATGTAATATTAAAATGTAAAAAATATATTAATTTTTAATTTAAAAATGATTTAAAAACTTTAATAACATGTTTTTTTGTTTGCAAAACTGTAAAATTCAGTTAACCAGAAAACTACGTAACTTGTATAGTCAATCTAGGAAGATCGTTAAAGGCTTTGGTTATTTAGATGAATTGTTTCCTGTGCTCAACACGCAACATAATACAAGTCGCAAGAAGCACTTGAAATTAGTGAATCTGCAGTTACGACATTATAAACTTTTCCTTCCAACCCGTCTTCATTTCTCGTCACTTCCACGTACAGCTGGACGCATCGCTGTAATTTGACTTTGAAACTATCACATTCAAACTTGAAATGCACCCTGGAACCCTAAGATAATCCAATTTATGAATCTTCTCCCTCGCTAGCTTCTGCGGGCTTCTGTCGTCAGAGATTGCTATCAGCAGGTATACCTCTCCCATGTCGATATGTTGATGATCACAAATTCGGCAGAATCAGGCTTTTAAATACCAAAAATCGGATATTCGATCCGTCCAGCGAATTTCAAGGTTTAATTCGATTCGGTAAGTTGGTCTGTTCAAAATTAAAAAATGTTGTTATGTAAATCGAGCTACTTCGGTAGCCTCAAGCCTCCAAATTCTAAATTGCTGTCTTCATAAATAAAAAACTGAGGATTGAGCGTCCAAATTTGAGATTGCTCTCTGAAGAAATGAAGCTGCTAGATTGTCTGCTTCAATCAAGCTTAAATTCTAAATTGATTTGCACCCATCAAATCAGTTTTATGTGTAAATTGAATATAAATTTTATTTCGTATAAATATTGGGTTGTTTACTAATTATGATGATTAAAGAGGTATATTAGCGAATTGAAAATTTGTATTTCCATTTTTTTTTCCAATCTCGTATCGAACTTGGTAACTATGATTTGTGCTCTTTCATGAATTGTGATTAAGAGAATAAATTTTGTCTGACACGCATTGATTTTAACTGTCACTTGCAGGTGTAGTAGCAGCAGCAGCTGATTTGAAGAAGTTCTCTGCATTCTTACGATTTGAAATAGGAAAACCAGACAGCGACCTTCTCTCTCCCTTCGATCAACATGGAACCCAACCAGCATTGGACCAATTTGTTCAAAGTGAAGCCGTCAACGTCACAAAATGAAGGTAAGTTTCTTCAGCTTTTTCCGCCCAGAAACCATCCTACAAGGTGTAAATGTTTAGAGGCTTTGATGGAATACCACTTCAGGACAGATAAATACAATACAATCAGATATTGTATTGTATTGTTTACAGTTTCCTACGAAGTGTAAATGTTTAGAGGCTCAGATGGAATGCCACTTCAGGACAGATAAATAGAATACAATCAGATCTATAAGCCAGTACGTCAAATTATTCATATTTTTCGGCAAGGAGACCATCCTACGAAGTGTAAATATTTAGAGGCTCAGATGGAATACCACTCCAGGACGGATAAATACAATACAACCAGATCTATTCAATCTTGATATAGTTGAATCCGATGTGGTTGGATTATGGATACAGAGATCGTCTAATAACATCCAGAAAACCTTTAAGGAAATCTTGATGTAGTTGGACACACAAGTCCCATAATAACATCCAGGCTTAGGTATTTCGTTCCATAGAGTGTTTAACAGGCATGATTTGTTCTCGAATTAACATAAGCCAGCCTATCATAGTGCTGACTCCTGAGTGATGTATTTTCAGAGAATGAGGAAAGGAGCAGGCCGGAACCGAAGCCGAGATGGAAACCAACACCGGAACAGATCCGGATCTTAGAATCCAAATTCATTTCTGGAATGGTGAAACCATCCATATATGAAATCAGTGGAATCAGAGCTCAACTACAAGAGTTCGGCCAAGTTGCGGACGCCAATGTGTTCTATTGGTTCCAGAACAGAAGGTCCAGGTCCAAGAAAAGCCAATGCCATCTTCAGCCTTCAGCTTATAATAATATTAATGAAGGTACGATATATCCCCATTCACACTATTAGTGCTTTTGTGAACGTTATATATATATGACTGGAAATATTTGTCTGCAGGAACCGGCGAGAACAACATCGAAGGCCAGTCAATAGTTGTATCCGTAAATAACAAGGCCCTTCAAGTTTCCGTGGGAGCAATAAACGTGAGGGCAGTGTTCGGGGAAAATGCAGTTTTGCTTCACTCCACAGGGCAGCCTGTTTTACTGAATGAATTGGGTTTCACCTTGGAAGGCCTGCAGCATGGAGCTGGGTATTACGTGGTATCTCGGATGCCTATGCAGATTTTGATACCGCCACAATAAGAAACCCATGGTTTTAGCATGTAATCACAATAAGAAAAGCTATGCCAACCTTAGAAGATTTTCAAGGTTTCATCATGTAATAAAAGACATTATTTTCGGTTATTGCTGGTTTTCATCTGTTCAAATCTTTGATTTGGATAATTTTAAGTTGTGTCTCCCTCGTTATTCCATGTTAGATTTCAAGTCTCGTCACGTGGAACTAAAATATTTATTTTGGTTGTTAATGAAGAATCCTCTATATGTGTTATGTATCAACTATGATCGAGAGCCATAGACTTTCTAGAGATTGTCCTTCACCTATAATGTTGAAAAAATTCAATAGTTGTTCTTTTATACTTCATGGAATTATTCCCTCATTCCCAGTCAAATTTGGGGGTAATGCCATGTCTAGATAGATCAAGATTCACTTCGTTAGATATAACCTCCTCTTGAGAGGTAGTTGGATGCGTAGTATGAAATTTATAGAATCATCCACCTTTTTACTAATTTGCTTCTCTCATTAGCAATATATCATCATCATTGACCAATTTTAACATTCTAGGTTTGATCCAACTATTTTTATGGAATCCAATGTATTGTTATTATATAATTCTATAAGAATATGGGTGTGGGATTGTATTATATAATTCTATAAGAATATGGGTGTGGGATTGTATTCCACCCTCATGGTAACTTTCAAACTTCCTCAACCCATTACTAGTCCCTTATATGTGATGTCATCAATCACCATATATTCCACGTATACCTCTTCAAAGTCCGATTTGAACATGAAAAGTAAGACATAATCCTTGATCGCATCTAAATTGTATTTGGATAATGATCCTTGGATTCTACCGAATTTGTCTACTTTAGTAGATGAAAGTGATTGTATTGGATTCAATATGTCCTTGTCTACAATCGAGATTACCTATATTCAATCTACCATTGCAGATGTTGACCAAGATACTCCACTTTACGAGGAACATGATCAATTCACATTTCCTATCTCAAGCTCCATGTATCCATCTCTATAAGATTCCTTAGACATACAAGTATATCCTCCGAGAGACGACTTTTTCTAAGTGACCTCGAAAATATATGAATCATAAATCATACTTTCTTCTTGAGTTGAGAATCTTGGAATCTAAAGAGAAAAATTTAAGAACTTTTGGATATTGTCATTGGTATAAAAGTTTCCTCCTACGAGAGGCATATGAAGAAGGTAATAGGGTGAGAATTTAAAAAACCATGTTAATAAATATCTCTAAGAAACCCAACGTTTGCAAAACATTATGACTGAAGCAAAATGTTCTCCCAAATAAGTTGAAATTTACACAACCATTTTCAAATTATTCCACAATCTTGGAGCAATGAGGAAATGCTAGGGATTGATCCTAGGATTTTCAAACATGAAATAAAAATTATGAAAATGAGAAATGTATTCAACAAAATCTAAGAATAAAAAATCCTTGTAAATTAGTTGCTATCAATGAATAAGTAGAAAGTGTGAAATTATACAGGTGTAGATCACTCAGCTTGAACAAACCTCACAAATATCACTCAAGAATTGCAGAGAAGAAGAAGAAGAATTGAATCAATATTCACACATGAAACTCAAAGAATGATAAAAACTGTTGTAATCTCATTCATCTGCTGTAAGCTAGAAAAAATATGAGAGTACAATAGAATGAAATCGAATACCCCAAAGTTCATTCAAATTCTCCTCAGTACCATGGCTTGGGTTGCATTGGAACCATCACCCAATCAGTGGTAGTGGCCACTGATAGTCAAAGATCAGTCAAATGAGTCTAACTGAGTCTAACTAATGCATACAACACTAATCTAGGGAAGAAGACTCGAAGGTGGGCACATGAGAGACTGTTAGTAGTCAAGTGGCACTCCGATATAGACATATGGGAGCTAGAGTCAGTCTAACTAAGCAATCAATGCAAGAACTGACCGATCAATGCATGAACTGACTGATGGAATCCTAGAGGTGTGTAGTAGGGTGTATTAGTATCCAGATGATGAAAAAAATGCGCACTAGGTAGGTAGGAGGCCTACCGATGTCTAGAAACAGGCTCCAGGGGGCTCAAAACTGAGGACTAGGGGTTGGGATACCACCTTACTGATGAATGGATGCATGTCGTATGCATGCATGCAATGCATGCAAATACATAAATGATGGTGAGAATATTCCAACATAAAGTTATTAGAAGATGGATTTATCTACCCTATCCCTCAAATTTCATAGATGTCGAACCTTGTTCATGTGCAATGATACAAGGGATTGTTTCTATATGAACTAAATTTCATGATATGAGCAAATCTTTCTAAAAGGATAACTACCCCAAATATTCATTGACCAAATTATGAATGAGTGGATTGGAAATGAAATCTTCTCATTCATTCATGGATTTGTTTTCTACAATGACATTTAGATTCATCTAGAGAGTAAACATAAGACCACCTTTATATGTGCTTGGAGAGAATTTTCTTATAGGAAAATGCAAAATTGTCCTTAAATTTGCTAAAGCCAGTTTTCAATGGGTTATTCCCTATGCCTTTCATGACATAAAACAAATTATTGAAGCTTACCTATATTATTTGACCAATTTATAAAAAATAAAAGCTAGCCATTTAATCCATATCTATATAGATTTCTTTTTTCTAATTATTACAATATTCATTAAAACCCAGATAAATGAATTTTCTTTGTTGTGAACGGGAGGTACTTGGATTCATCATGTCCATGTATATGATCATGGTTTATCCTTTCAAGGTTGAGGGAACAATTGAATATCCTCTCATGTGCAATATTAAACAATAATAGAGCCTACAAGGGAAAGGAAACTTCTCACAAAGATTTATCACTAATCATGATGAGGTAACAAATGGTTTCGTGTACCTTTTGAAAAATAGTGTTCCCTTTATATTGGATGATCCCATCTAATGGTCACTTCATTCCTTCAAAGAGTCCTTCATTTTCACCCCATTACTTATGCCATTGCATCATAATAGATAATTCCTAATATACCTTGCAACATCAAAATAAAACATTAGTACATGGTATTGTTTTAGGAAGAAAATTCACATCAAGAATATGTAGTGTAATATATGAGATAAAGCCTCACTAGGCCATAGCTACGATATTTACTTGTGGAGAAGTTGGATTTGTTGTTAGTTCATGTTGTCCAAATAATACAACAAAATATTCTCCTTCTAAAAAAACTATTGTAATTGCAGATACTAATCCATTGAATATATCTTGACCCAACATATAATGGCAAAAAGTTTCCTAATTGGATGGTGATTTTACAATAATTTGATTTATAATTTACATCTTCCAAATTGAACAAGTCCACTGCTTCCATTGCTACTATTTTAGAGTTTCCATGAGATGAAGAAGGACATATTGAAATTGAGTATTTTCCTACTAAGCGTTAATTCGTCATTTTTTATAGTGAACCTTGGTATAGAGACATCCTAGTATATCTCTAGAACTAAGGATTTCCTTCTCATTTTTCTTGTGATGAACATTGGTGCATTCATATTGATGTGATTATATAGCTTATTATTGATAAAACTTTGTATCATTGAGGGGTTTACCTTGTATTTTTTGATGCCTAACTCATGTCAAGGTTGAGAAGGTTTTGACTAATTTCTATAGTGGAGTTTGTGCTGGTCATAAGTCTTGGTTCATGACATGTAATTCTACATGCTAGATATGTTTTTCTATCAATTTAAAGGACTATGTGGGAGTAGTCACGAAAAATCATCCATGCGAGAATTTCCACACATAAAATGTATGATCTCCTAGCTCATTTGTATTATCACCCCCTTTGTCCAATAAGGTGTGGATTTTACGATATGTAACCTAGTTTCATCAAAAGTCCATAAGTACATTACTATACCCATAGAATACTTCTGTAAGTGGTCTAAATCCATGCCTACGTTCTCTAATTATAGAGAGTGATGCAGGAGCATCAATGATAAGCCAACAATGTGATTGAGTGTTCACATGTTGTGGCTCGCGAGGGGACAAGTTTCCCTAAAGTAGGGAGGATAATTTGTTTACTAAGTATTTAATATTTTCAAAATATGTAACCGACTGTAGTGTGTTGTCAGTTTTTTTAGAAAATAGGACATAGTGACTAGTTGATACTCCCTGCATGGAGATCAAGCCAGATAGGCAGTTTGTTGAATAATAATGGTGACTCCTTCACGAGGAGGAGTGTTAGTTTGTTTGTTTTTCTGTTCATCCATTCGATTTTTTGGGAGGTCGGATAGGTGAAAAGGGGAGAGACAGGGACTCAGTAGGGGAGCTTGCGCAAGGGGGAGTCGGTGGGATATTTTCTTGAATACAAGAGGAAAATTCGACTAGGTGGAGGGATTGCTATCGGATTAATGAAATTAGAACGTTTTATGTATTCAATAGTGTGACAGTGCATTTGAATTAGAGATAAGCCGAGATTCTATCAGGTAGAGCTATGTGAAGGCATTAACTTGATGCCTGTGTGAATGAATCTCAATTTTCATGCCTGTGTGAACTCTCATGTACAGTTAAGAACACCCAAGTCATTCGCAAACCGACTGTCATTAAGTAACAGAGGTAATTTCTTGTTGTATTTAGTTTCACATTAGATCTGGACGAAGGTCGAACTGGATTGATCAATTCCCTGATCAATCCATAAAAAAATCCTAGAGTTTTCGTCGATTCAATTAACAGGTGTTGGACGTCTCAGATAAAAGCCAAAAGGAAGATCGACGATGTGGAAAGGATCAGCAAAGTGAACATGTGTAGGAGTAAAAATTTGAGCAAGCTGATGCGAAGTATTCCACATTGATCATAGATCAACAAAGGAGATCAAATCCACAAGGGATCAATGGTTGATACAGTGTTACGCAGAAGGAAGAAGCTCGGGAGGTAACGATGAGAGTTTGCGGAAGTCACATTGCAAGAGAGTTTTTGCGGAATTATTTTCAAGAAATTAAGAAAAGTGCACCCGCAACCCACAACCCGCAAATTGCGAAAAGGAGGCGTCCGCACTACAGGAGTGAGAATCGTGGAAAGGAAGCTGCGGAAAGGCTTGTTGTGGAAAGGCACGTTGCAAAAATATCATTGCGAAAGGATGCCGCAATTGCGGAAAGAACGCGTTTCCGCAAGACTATTGCGGAAAGTTAGTTATGACAGGAAGAACATTGTGGAAGGCTTATTTTGAAGGTAAGGCCCACAATTGAGAAGGACTTAGCTGGTTTTTAGCTAAGTTTAGTGGTTCGATTTTAGAGAATCACAATATTTTCCTGGGGGAAGAGGGCTGTATTAGATTTTGTCATTCCCACCTGCATCATTTTTGGTATCAGATCCAGGTTTAGCTCAGCACATCAGAAGAAAGGCATGGTGATATGTGTAGGCAGAGCAAGAGGTCATGACAGAGGGAGACAAACAATGAATGTAGAATTCATGTAGGAAATGAGAGATTTACAGACACGTATGGAGGCTATGGAGATGGGAAAATGAAGATATTCAAGGCCAGGGGATGTGAGTGAGGCTGAAGAAGAGGAACAAGGAGAAGAAGTAGCACCCATGCAAGAGACACCTGAGCTAAGATACTTTTGGTCAATTCTTGGGGCAACGTCGAGGCCAAAACCTGAGTTGCCTACCTATGAAGGAAGCCTCACTACTGAACATCTCATTAACTGTATCAATGAGTTAGACAAGTACTTTGAGTATGATGAAATTGAAGAAAACAAGAAGGTCAAATTGGTAGTGACAAGGTTGATAGGCCATGCATCCGTATGGTGGGATAGTGTGCAGGCTTAAAGGAGATGGAAGAACAAGCCATTGATAAGGATATGGGATAGGATGGTGGAGAAGATGAGAGCCAAATTCTTGCCAAAGGATTACCAACTAACTTTGTACAGGAAAATGCAAAACCTTAGGCAAAGGTTGTTGATTGTGAGAGAATACACTGAAGAATTTTACAACGTAAATATCAAGGCAGGTTATGTGGAGGAATCAACAGAGAAGACTGCTAGATATGTCAATTGTAATGTCCCTCCTATCCTACAAGGCTATGGAGAGGACACTAACAATAATACTGGACATCTAGTCCCATACTTAATCAAATAAGAATTCATATAAATTTTAGATGGAGATATGCAAATGCATAAAATATTGAAAACACAACAGAATTTAATTCCATTACACATCCATCATACATTCCATATTTTCATGTCATTCATCAATTAAGCAATATCAAATTAGAAAATGAGAATACTTATCATAAACCAAGTAGTCCCTGAGCAACAAGGTACGCTTCTGCAACGTTCCACCCAACCGTAGGCCAGTGTGCTCCTCAATCTCTCAGCACCACTGCCACCCCCGAGCTGGGCATGATCTCCACAAGGAAAAGGGGAAAGCAGGCTCTCACATAGCCAAAGATACACCAGAATCACCCAAACCAGTCAGCAGTGGGGTTTCTCAGGCTGCTAAGAGATGGATAGAGGTGAATTACTAGGCTAGTGGCTCAACCATTGAGCTATGGATACTTCATTGGGCTCATCAATCCAAATCTATCCTCTTCCACTCCTGAATCTCCTGCTCACAGGTTCAAACTAAACAGGGAGGGACATAACAGCCAGAAATGCAAGTGTTGGGCATTTTTGCAATAGGATGCCCAATGATGGGATTTCAACCATTTCAGAAAAACGTGGGAAGGCCCAAAACAAAAATTGGAAAATGGGAAAACAACCCTGGGAGCATAATCGTTTTTAGAAAAACGTCCCTGGGCATTTCATGGGCAAAAACTGCCTCTATAACCCCAGAAAATCATGGTTCTCTTCTCCCAGCCACTGTGCTAACCAAAAACGAGTTCCCAGGCATGGAAGAATGCAGAGAAATGGTGAAAACGTGAAGGAAAAGCCCCGGTTCGCCCCAGGTTGCGTGAGAGATGAAAAGATCGTGGTTCAGAATGGCTTGGGAAGGCAAAATGTGGGTGATTTCTTGCCTTGCAAGCAAAAAATCGAATTCCCAAATTGATGGCTTGCCCATACCCGAAATTGGCTGCCATACCTCATCATTCCCAAGGCATTAACTACCTCAACCAACTCTTGGAAGAATTTAATGATTGGGGCATAAGCCAAAATGGGTAGTTGGGATCTCATGGGTTTTCTCATTGACACATGGATTGACTCCATGGCTTAAGGGTTTGGTTATTTTTCCTCCCTATTCCTTGTAAGATCATGCCCCATCTCTTTGTTGCATTGCATAGCTGGTTGTGGGTTTTTCATTAAAATTTCATATTTACATGATGTCCGAATTTACATTGTGCACGGATAGCACAAGAACCATATGCATCTATTCTAATTGTTGATACATAGAATGGTAAATCAATGGCGGGGCCTTGGCATTGAGCTCCGCACCATGACTAAATAACAATATTTACATCATTTACAATATTAATGCAATAGGGTCAAGATGGGGACATTACATCAATGCTTTGAGGATAGAGATTTAGGATGAGATCAACATGATATCACCTAGAACAATGGAAAAGGCATACCAATGTGCCTTGAGAGTAGAAGAACAATTATTGAGAAAGAAGAACTTCAACAGGGGAAGAGGTTTAGCCAAAGGAAGAGGGAAAACAGCTGGAAGAGGAAAGTTTGCAACCCAAAAGGGAGAACCCAACAACTCAAACCAACCTGGGCAGCAACATAGAGGGGGTTACCTAAGAGGGAGAAGACCTTACCAAGGAGGTAGAGGTAGAGGAAGAGACAAAGAAATTGTCTACAGGTGTTACAAATGTAACAAATTGGAACACGAGTACTTTGAGTTTCCTGAGAAGGAATACAGAGGACAGAGAGGATCCTATGTAGCTCAAAATGAGAAGCAGCAAGAGCACATGCCAGTGGCTGAAAATATGCTAGAGATGGGGGAGGCTTTAATGATGAACAAATTCTTATTGAAGCCTTAGAAGGAGAGGTGGAACCCGCTCAAAGAAAGGCTTTATTAAGGACCATGTGTAAACTCAAAGGGAAGTGCTGCAAGGTGGTGATTGACAGTGGGAGCACTGACAATCTTGTTTCCACAGAAATTGTGGAGAAGTTGAGTCTGAAGAAGACCAAACATCTTGTTCCATACAAGGTATCCTGGCTGCATGAAGGACATCAAATTCTTGTAAGTGAACAATGTGAAGTTGATTTGCAAGTAGGTACATATAAATATAAAATTATATGTGATGTTATGCCCATGTATGTTTTCCATATCCTTCTAGGAAGACCATGGCCATTTGACAAAAAGGTGATACATGATGGTAGGAGAAATTGTCATAGTTTTGAGAAAGATGTGATACAACATGTTCTTCTTCCTTTGCAAAAAGGGAGTACGACATGGCAGCAAGCATCTAAGGTCCTAATGTTGACATGGAAAGAGTATTTGCAGCAAATTGATGAGGAAGAACTTAATTATGCGGTGGTATGTAAGCCTAGAGTGGTAGTAATGAGGGCCAATATGGAATATCTGCCCGAGGAGATTCAGGAGATGCTACGTGAGTTTAGTGACTTTGTG
Source organism: Larix kaempferi (assembly GCA_027924585.1). NCBI lineage: Eukaryota > Viridiplantae > Streptophyta > Pinopsida > Pinales > Pinaceae > Larix > Larix kaempferi. The sequence goes on from BSBM01000466.1 coordinate 11,192,329, forward strand.
GTAGATGATTTACTCAATGAGTTACCATCAAAGAGGGATATAAGTCACCATATTGATTTTATTTCTGGAGCAAGCTTACCAAACAAGGAAGCATACAAGTTGACACCTCAAGAGAATGAAGAAGTTAGAAGGAAAGTACAAGGATTGTTAGACAAGGGGCTGATTCAAAAAAGTTTGAATTCATGTGCAATACCAACAGTACTCACCCCAAAGAAGGATAGCGAATGGAGGATGTGCACTGACTCCAGGGCCATCAACAAGATTACCATCAGATACAGGTTTCCATTACCCAAGATGGATGACATGATGGATTGCCTGAGTGGGGAAACATGTTTTTCAAAATTAGATCTAAAGAGTGGATACCATAAGATTAGGATTTGAGAAGGAGATGAGTTGAAGACATGCTTTAAGACAAATGATGGGTTGTATGAGTGGTTGGTTATTCCATTCAGACTGTCCAATGCGCTAAGCAATTTCGTGAGATTAATGAATGAAGCCTTTAGAGATTTCATAGGTAAGTTTGCAATAGTTTACCTTAATGATATTTTAATTTTTAGTCAAACAAAAAAAAATCACTTGGAGCATCTAAGATGTGTCTTGGAGAAATTACAAAAGGAAAAGTTGTTAGTAAATGTGAAGAAGTGTACATTTCTGAAATCAGAACTAGTGTATTTGGGTTTTGTTATCTCTAGAGATGGTTTGAAGATGGATCTGGAAAAAGTGTAAGCCATTATTGATTGGCCTTCACCTCAGAGCATTTTTTAGGTAAGAAGATCCCATGGATTGGCAAGTTTTTATAGGAAGTTGATAAAGAATTTCAATGGTATTTGTTCATCAATAATTGAAACAATTAGAAAGGACAAAAAGCCATTTAAATGGACAATAGAGGTTGAAAATAGCTTTCAGTTTTTGAAGAAAAAGATTAATGAGCAACCAGTATTGAAGTTACCAAATTTCAAATACCCTTTCCAAGTGAAATGTGAATCTAGTGGATTAGCAATTGGAGCTGTACTCAGTCAGGAGGATAGGCCTGTATCATATTTCAGCGAGAAGTTGAATGATTCAAAAAAGAAATGCTCATGTTATGACAAGGAATTTTATGCTATTGTCCAAGCACTAAAGCATTTGAGACATTATTTGATGCTTAGGGAGTTTGTTTTGTTTTCTGATAATCATGCATTGCAATACATCATGCAACAACCTAAATTGAATCAGAAGCATGTCAAATGGGTTTAGTTCTTGCAAAGATTTACCTTTGTGTTGAAGCACATAAGTGAGCAATCAAATCGAGTAGCTGATGCCATAAGCAGGAGACAATTGATTGTGCAAAAAAATCAGATCCAAGTATTAGTATTTGAACACTTAAGAGGTTTGTATGAGGCTAACATTGATTTTCAGAATGCATACAGAGTTTGTAGGAATCCCATGGATGTGGAAAGAGAGCCATGGATGGAGTATATGTTGCAAGATGGCTTACTCTTTAAAAACAGTAAATTTTGTATTCCCAAATGTTCCATGAGAGACAATTTGATACAGGAGAAACATAATGGAGGGATGGATGGTCACTTTGGAAGTGATAAAATGATGCCACACACATTGCTAACTTATTTTTCAATGAAATTGTGAAGATGCATGGTTTACCTAAGAGCATTGTATCTGACAGAGATGTAAATTTCACAGGTCATTTCTAGAGGACCTCGTGGAAGAAGTTGGGTACTAAGTTGAACTTCAGTTCAACATATCATCCATATTTTGATGTCCAGACTAAGGTGGTAAATAGGAGTATGGGTATCATGTTGAGAATTCTGGTCGGAGAAAATCCAAAACAATGGGACAAAGTGCTAGCTCAAGCCGAGTTTGCATACAATGATTCACCGAATCGAAGTACCAGAATGAGTCCATTGCAAATTCTGTATGGTATGCATCCCAGAGGGGTGTGTGAACTTTGTGATTTGTGTCAATTGGAAAAGAGGAGTGCAGATGGAGAAGAGTTTGCAACAACGATTAGTGAACTACAAGAGCAAGTTAAAGCAAGGTTGTAGCAAAGTAACAATAGTCACAAAATAAGAGCCGATTCCGGGAAGAGAGAAAAACTATGAGGTGGGAGATTTGGTTTTAGAACATATGAGGAAAAAGAGTTTTCCAAAAGGAGAGTATAACAAGCTGAAAATGAAAAAAATTGGGCCTTGCAGAATACTCAAATTTTTTTTGGCAAATGCCTATGAGCTAGAAATGCTAGCAGGGATTGGTATCTCACCTATTTTTAATGTTGTGGACCTGTATACATATGTTTTCGATGATACAGGAAAATAACAAAATACAAGGATCCTATGGAATATCTTTAGTGGCTGAAACAGATGCCTATAGCCCAGCCATCAGAGGCTGAGTAGATATCTTGAATACTAGAGTGGAAAAGAGTACCAGACAGAGAGACTACTTGGAATAATTGGTCAAATGGAAAGGACATCCTGTAGAAGATTCTACATGGATGAATGCTAAAGAATTGAAGATAAAGGGTTCCTCAATAGTTGATTTACTGAACAGGGGTTTAGAATTTTAACCTTGGGAGTTTGATGCAGGAGCATCAATGCTAAGCCATCAATGTGATTGAGTGTTCACATGTTGTGGCTAACGAGGGGACAATTTTCCCTAAAGTAGGGAGGATAATTTGTTTACTAGGTATTTTAATATCTGCAAAATATGTAACCGACTAGTGTGTTGTCAGTTTTTTGAGAAAATAGGACATAGCAGCGAGTTGATACTCCCTGCGTGGAGATCAAGCCTGATAGGCATTTTGTTGAATAATGATGGTGACTCCTTTATGCGGAGGAGTGTGTGTTAGTTTGTTTTTCCGTTCAACCATTCAGTTTTTGGGGAGGTCGGAGAGGTGAAAAGGGGAGAGACAGGGATTCAATAGGGGATCTTGCATGAGGGGGATTCAGTAGGATGTTTTCTTGAATACCAGAGGAAAATGTGACTGGATGGAGGGATTGATATCGGATTAATGAAATTAGCAAGTTCTGTGTATTCAATTGTGTGACTGTGCATTTGAATGAGAGATAGCTGAGATTGTCTTAGGTAGAGCTGTATCAAGGCGTTAACTTGATGTCTGTGTGAATGAATCTCCATTTTTATGCTTGTGTAAACTCTCATGTATAGTTAAGAACACCCAAGTCATTCGCAAATTGAATGTCGTAAAGTAGCAGAGGTAATTTCTTGTTGTATTTAGTTTCACATTAGATCCAGATGAAGGTCGAACTAGATTGATCAATTCCCTAATCAATCCACAAAAAATAGTAGAGTTGTCGTCGATTCAATTATTAGGGGTTGGACAACTCAGATCAACTCCAAAAGGAAGATTGACGATAGGGAAAGGATCCGCAAAGTGAACATGCGTGGGAGTTAACATTTCCACAAGCCAATGCGAAGTATTCCACATTTATCATAGATCAATGGACGAGATCAAATCCACAAGGGATCGACGGTTGATACAGCATTCTGCAGAAGAGAGAAGCTCGAGAGGTAACAGCGAGAGTTTGCGGAAGTCACATTGTGGAAGAGTTTTGCAGAAGTATTTTCATGAAATTACAAAAAGAACACCCACAACCCGCAATCCAAAAATTTTGGAAAGGAGGCGTCCGCATTGCGGGAGTGAGAATCACAGAAAGTAATTTGTGGAAAGACTTGTTGCAAAAGGGCGCATTGCAGAAGGATGTCGCAATTGCAGAAAGAAGGCATTTCCGCAAGATTGTTGCGGAAAGTTAGTTCTAACAGGCAGAACATTGTGAAAAGCTTATTTTGAAGGTAAGGCTCACAATTGAGAAGAAATTAGATGGTTTTTAGCTAAGTTTAGGGATGATGCACAATCATGGGCTCCTTTAAAGACACTTTAGATGGCACATAATACTGAAAAAACTTGGAACCTCTGACTTTAGGTGACAATTAAGGGTACTTCCATAATGGATTTGAAGATGAAGTAAAAATACAAAATATAGGTAATTGAATCAGCTTTCATAATATATAACATTTATCTATAAAAAAATTGTGTAAATGATTTAAAATTAGTTTCCGTTAAATTGGGTTTTCAAATTTTCGGCACATCATAACATATATGTTTGTGCGGGTGTAGCACTTATTGAGGTAAATGATGTCCATTTTGGATAAAATTGTGCAGACATATAAAGGACATATGGGCCTAGTGCAACACTATTTTTTCAAAAAATTTCATGAATTAATTTTTTTTATTAATTATTGAAGTCAAAAAACCTTGAAATGAAAACGTTATGTGTGGGTGCAACACTTTAGGGGCAAAATTTAATGAAATCCTTGATTTCTATATATAAGATTGTAGAGCTCAGCCTCCTCTAATGCACCATATAGTTTTCTTGGGAAATGGTGAAGGCAATCCAAAGTTCTATAAAAACCAATCCATGTATGTATTTTCGAAAACTGACATGTGTCATTTAGAAAAATAATAATAAATAAATAAAACATACATTTTTATGAAAAAAATACATATTCAAGATCGTTAGATCGGTCTCTACAATATTCTATATTTTCATAAAAAAAATATTATGTTTGTCATAAAAAAACACGCCATTGAAACTGAGCATATTGATAGAGTTCTAAAATACAAGAAATAGCCCTGGTTTATTTGTTCTAGCCAATAGGTTCAAAAGTCCAAAGCTATTTCTGAACATCTTGCCAAGCCTTGTTCCTGCTGAGTTTTTAAATTTAAAAAAAAAGGATGTGCATTATAACACATATGCATTTTATCCTTGTTTGTATCACATATGCATTATAATGCATATGCGATTCATATCGCATATGTGACTCATTTCGCATATGCAATTCATATTGCACAGGCGATATAATGCATATGCGTTTTATCTTTAGTAGCTTGGTAGGAGAGTAAAAAAGAGTTTACAAAGTTAGTGGATAGGATTTGGTAGAAACCCCATCTAAAAGAAAAAGATCATGGTAATTATTGGCCCCTCCAAAGCTGTTCAGTGTAAGCGTGGCAAAAGGAGTACGCTTAGCCTAAACTTTGTGAATGGTTGTGGATAATGGGGTCAGATTATTGGATGTTCAAAGGCTAGTCCAAAGGAGGTATTATGATTATGAGGTTACCAAGTTAGGATTCATTTCTTGTTGTCTCTGCATGATCAACCTCAATGGGCAGAACAGTGTAAACAACAACTGTAGGCTCTGTATATGGTTATATGTCAATTTTTAAAAAAAATTACATATCCATTGGCCTTGGAACAACATACACTTTCTCCCTCGATAACCAACCTCCCCCCCTTTGTCTATCTAACACATCTTCATACCCTCTCTCCATCCCTCTTTATCTAACCATCGTTATTTCCCTCCTTCACCAACCCTCTACCTCTATAACCATCCCCCAGCACTCTCTCTCTCCCCCTTCCCTCTCTATCCATTCCCTCTCTCTCCCTTCTCGCTTCTCCCCTCCCTCCCTCACCTTCTACCTCCATGTTTTCCATCCTCTCACTCACTCCATACCTCACTTTCTCCCCCTATCTTCTCTCTCCATCCCCTTCTCTCCCCCCCCCATAATTCCTTCTCTCTCTTCCTCTGTCCCCCTCTCTGTCTAAATCCCCCCTCTTTCCATATCTGGCCACTCCCCCTCAAACAAACTCACACACCTCTTGGTCTTGAAAAACCACACCCCCTCTCCGTGTATAACCAACCTTCCCCCCTTTGTCACTCTCAGACACATCCACACACCCTCTCTCCATCACTATCTCTCTACCTCTATAACCATCCCTCAACCCTCTCTCTCTCCCATTTTCCTCCCTCTCTCTCTCTTCCCCTCTCCTCCTAAATCCCCTCTCCTTCGTAATCTCACCACCCCCCCCTCAAACAAACATACACACCTCTTGGTCTTGGAACACCACACCCCCTCTCCCTCTATAACCAATATTCCCCCTTTCTCTCTCACACACACATCCACACATCCTATAAAAAAATTCCTTTGTTGCCCCTCCCTCCCTCCAAAACCATTTCTCTCTTCCCCCCTCCCTCCCGCCAAAAACCCTTTCTCTCTCACACACACATCCACACATCCACACACCCTCTAAAACAATTCCTTTGTTACCCCTCCCTCCTACAAAAACCCTTTCTCTTTTCCCCCCTCCGTCCCGCCAAAACCCTTTCTCTCTCACCCCCCCCCTCCCTCCCTCCCTCCCTCTCCTCCTACCTCCATGTGTTCCATCCTATCACTCACTCCATCCCTCACTTTCTCCCCCTACCTCCTCTCTCCACCTTCAAGCCTTCATCCCTCCTTCATCTCTCCATCTTTCTCTCCATTCCTTAATATACATATCTCTCTCTCTCACAAAAACACACACACACAATCCCTCATCTCTATCCCTCGGTGTAACCATCCTTGACGATCCTTCATTTCCCTAAATCCCTACTCTCTCATTGTTTTTATCCCACTCTCGCATGAGCCCTCTAACCATCCCTCCATCCATCATTGCCTCTCTCTCTCTCTCTCTCTCTCTCTCTCTCTCTCTCTCTCTCTCTAAATCTCCCCCTCTCACTCTTTAACCACCCCCCGCATTTGTCTCTCTCTCTCACTCACTCTATACCTCTATCTATACCACCACTCCATCCATCCCTCTCCTCCCTCTCACTCTTTAACGACCCCCCCCCCCCATTTTTTCCTCCATCCATTATGCTATATCTTTCCTCCATCCATTATCCTATATCTTTCTTGCACCCAATCATCCCTCCCTCTTATATATCTCCCTCTTCCATCCCCCCTATATATCTTCCCCCCCTCCCTCCCCCTCCCACTTATATTTATTTCCCTCCCACCAATCCCTTCCCTTTCTATTTCTCCTCCCTTCAGTCCCCCCTCATATAATGTCCAGAGACCCATCCCTCCCTTCCCCTTACATTTAGCCCCCCTTCATCCCCCCCAAATCTCTCCCCTACCCATCCCTTCCTCCCATGATTCAATCTACACCTTCCTCTCCCTCCTTTGACTCACCCCACCCCTCTTTTAGCTTAATCAATGTAATGTTAGGCCATGATCCACCCCATAGATCGTCTGGATGGAATCTTGGGACTCTAAATTATATTATAAGGGGATAAGGGTTCCATTATAGGGTTTTGGATGGGAGGGATGGGTCTCTGGACATTGACCATAGTCATGGAAGAAAAGGCAATGAGTCTTTAAATCAACACACATGCACTATAGATGGAATATTTGGCCTTTAGTGGGATATGGGTGTCATTATGTGGTTTTATGCACTAAGGATGGGTCTCGGGGTCTTAACCATGGTAATGGGACAAAAGTCTAACACAAACAAGTCTTAAACCACTACACATGCCCTTTAAAGGGGATATTTAGCCTTAATATGGGATATATGTGCCATTAGACTATTTTATGCATTGAATATTGTTCTCAAGGTGTTGAACATGGTCATATAGGAACCATTATGAATATTTCCAGACCAGACATAGTTCTTAAGACACTACCATGGTCCAAGGATAAATCCAATCTTCTAGGGATTAAATGATGTTTTTATGGTTCATGGACAAATGACAAGGTCCCAGACAATGACAAGCCCTATAAATGGATTCTAAATGGGATAAGGTGTCATTATAAGGTTGGGACTTTGATCATGGTCATGGAAGAAAATGTAGGGTCTTAGGACCTAAATGAAGCTTTTATGGCTCATGAGCTATAAATGAGTCCTTTAATCACCACACATGCCTTCTAGATGGGATATTTGGCCTCTAGGTTGGGTATGGGTTCCATTATGAGGTTATGTGCATTGAGGATAGGTCTCGAGGTCTTAACCATGGGTATGGGTTCGATTATAAGGTTAAATGAGGTTTCAATATTTGATATGCACTAAATCACATGTGCAATATATCACATCTACGATTTAGTGATCACGTTATACAAACTGGTCATTAGTAAAAAGCATAGAATTCATATCGCATATGTGATATAATGCATATGCATTAAAATGAACATGCATTATATCGCATATGTGATATTTGTTTAATAAAAAATCTTAGGTTGCAGGCTCTGGGCTAGTTTTACTGTAGCAAAAGACAGAATTCTTCTAAACTCGCGCATCGTGTACTATTCAACCTGCAATTTAATCTTTATTACACAGATCCATAGGTTTTGTACAAGTTTGGGTGGATTTCAATGGGGAATGTATGTAATAGAGGTCGAAATTCAATGAGGAAGATGCTTACACCCGAAGAAGTTGAATATAAAAAAGAAAAAAAGAGGGGACATTCAACAAATCATCAGCATTCATTGGATGAGAAAATACTTCCCATTCCCGCTCAATAGATACTTGATGTAGAGGCTAAGGAAGATATTGCAACTTTAATGCAAGCTGGTTACAGCCAAGATGAAAATCTTGGTCCATTATTAAGCGGATAGCCCCCCGAAGAGTTCAATCATTATGTTTCTGACAAGACTCTACAACAACCATGCTAGGTGGTTCAATCTCCTAATCGAAGTTGTCATCCTGTAGTGGATGTAAACGTCACTCCAGCATTTCAAATTACAAGAAATATCGCATCAAAATGAAAGAGAACTCCTAAACGCATACAAGTGGACGAGAGCGAATTGATTTCCATGGAAGGTAAGGTGGCTAAATGCACTATCCTTCGTCATTGTTCTCAAATAATGAAACAATATTTTGAACCAAAATCTGAAGCCGGTAAATGCCAATTGTTTTTAGCTTTGATTAAATCTAGAAGTATGGCAACTGTTAGAAAAAGGTTAGGAATAAGAACATTGAACAATATTGAATCAAGTAATCACATTGTTAAATCTCTTACTGCTGCATTCAGTTCGATTGGTAAAAAAACTCGTTCAAAAGACTGTAATGTGGCTCGTTACGTATTGGATGAATCAATTATATGTAGATCGACAAGAAAACATCGTTTACTTAAATGCACATCACAAATTGTGCATTTACATCCAAAGACACTTAAAAAATATTCACTAAGAAGAGGCAACCTTGATGTAGAGGGACAAATGGAAACATTATGGGCATTTAGCAGTAGGTTTCCCTGTAAAGACATGAAGTTGGTCAAAGCAGTGAAGGGACTAGTGCACACTTTTTGGCATGATAACACTAGGCCTTCTTCTAACACAAAGGATGTGTTAAAACGTTGTATGGGTTCTATGAACAATGAACCTCATGTTAAACATTATCTTGACATGAAACAAACTTAATTGTTCGAGATGTTTAAAGTTTCCCCCGTAGAGCTAAGGCTTGGGAAAGACCTTTTGAAAAATGCAAACCTTGGTATGTTAGAATCAATACCATCTGGAACACTTGTTGTTGTAGATACCACATAGAGTTTGATCTATATTATCATACATTTTCACATATACGTCGTTTTTTGCATCCTAACCATGTGCATGAATTCTCAAGTACAGTACCGCCAATGTCATCTAGACATTTCATCCATAGCATAATGTGTCCGAGGCAAGATGGGTAGACACATTACTTGAAACAATGTGTAGAGCGTTCTTGCAACAATTGTAGTGGGCTATCATTATGGTCTGATTGCATCCATGAGAGTGAATATCAAGCATTCGGGAATGCAATTGTCGAGAAGCAGAACTATTAGTACGAGACATATTAGCTACATGATGGGAATGAAAGCAAAAATATTAATTTGGTGACTTCACAGGTGACAATCTACACGAATAATGTTCATTTAACTGAGTGTACATTGTTTATGTTTTTTTATAACATTGTTAAATATTGACGTATTAATATTCATGTAAATCCTTTTATGTTGTTTTATAACATTGTTTATTTTTTTCCACTAGGTGCAAGTATGTGATTTTATTTCAGAGTTCCGTGGAAAGATCCAACAGTACATTCAGCATGTCGATATGGCACGGTGGTAAGATGAGCAATTCAGAATATGCTGGGACACCTTCCCTCTCGGAACAATACTATCAGTGGTTGACTTTGCGGAAAATTACACCCTACAACCAAAAAATGAAATACAAAGTCAATACTATCAGTTAGAGCAGGTGAGCATAATGGTCCATATCACTTATCGACATGGGCCAGCTGGCAATGAAGAGAAACGTGTGATATTGAATGAAAGTCACTTTTACATAAGTGATGACCGGACCCATGACATCCATTACATGAAACATTGCTTTCAATTGTTCTATGATCATGTGATAGCTATGGATATACCATTTTATCGTCCTTTGATTTGGTCATATGGTTGTGCTGGACAGTTCAAGAATGCACATGTATTTCAATGGTTGTGTTTGTTGCACATAAAAGACAAGGTGCCAGATACATGGAACTAATTTGAAACAAGTCATGGCAAAGGAGAGCACGATGGTGCTGGTGCATGCATAAAAATTTCCCTTCGAAGGGAAGAGATGAATTTTACAGGTGCTCACCTTCAAGATGCTTCATCTATTGTTAAATGGTGTGCATCTGTGATGGGAGAACAAGCAAAAAGGAAACACCTAGAGCATAGAATATTCTGGGAGGTGACAAATGTGGACCGATCCCAAACACATCGAGTGAACACAGTGCATGGAACTTGACAGTTTCATTCAATTAGAATATAAGACAACTCGGCCCTAGAAATTTGGACAAGATTGAAAGCTTTCTTTTGCAGTTCCTGTAGCATCGATGAATGGGATGATTGTGAGTATACAGATACAGTTGATACATGGGATCGAGTGACACTTGGCACCGATTTCAAGGGGGTTAATGAAATAGACCATTTGGAAGATGATCAGACATATATTTCTACATACTATGATCACATATCAGATATCATACAAGAAGGTACAAAAAAGTAAACTAATAGTACCTAAATCACTACAAGCCTTTACATTGAAAGAAATTTTACTTATATGTTACATGCAAGACCTTTTTTAATAAATGTATTTTTAACCTTTTTCGATTTCCTTTCACAGTTCAAATGTATGCAGTGGTTGCCCCAAAAAATAATGAATGGGGTTCTGACTATTGGTTGGCACGTTCCTTAGAGGGGAAACCAACAATTCTCGAATCTGTTAGAGATGATGAAAATATTGAATTCCCAACTGGCTCGATGGTTATAAAAGGGGAGTACTTGACACTAGCAGCACAACAAAAAAGGAAGGGTGGGTATGTATATCAGGATTATAGACCAGGAGATATTGTATACCACTTGACCAACTTGGTAGTTGGTATAAACATCAAGCTGCGCACAATTTTGAACAAAAATAGGTCACATGTACGATACTTGCTACCTCGTTTAGAGCATGAGAGGTTGATCGACACCATTGGCAGTAGAGATGATCCAGATGGCCTACTCGAGTAATTGCATTGTCAGGTGTTACTAAATTGGCCAGTGTGGCTAGATTGTTAGGTTCGTTATTTAATCCTTAAAGTGCGTCCTGAAGCACAATTTCAATTATTTAGCCTTTAGTTTATTCCCAATGTACTAACCCGTGATTGACAGATACCATTCACAGACATAATTTACTATTCAGAGGATACTGGACACTATAAACACGATCCTACAACCACAGGTGAGTTATCTATAAATAATGTTTGCACATTTTCATAGGGTTCTCTTTATTTTCTTATGAGAGTACTAATTTTTAGCCTTTCGTGTGCCTAGGATACAAACACTATCTATGGCACATTGGAGGTGCCAAGAACAACCAGTGTCTTTAGACACCAAGAAATAGAAATGGGAAAATAACATGCTCTTGAGTTGTTGCAATTTACTTTTTTTTTCATCATCATTGTCATCTCTAGGTTTCTCATCAACATCTCCATCATCATCATCTTCATATGCCAAAATTTCTCTTCTATGTAAAGTTTATGAATATGCCAATTTTTACATATGACCAATAAACCCTAAGATTATGAACGATCAATAAACCTTAACTCCCCCTAGAAACTAGCCTACTGTTGCTCCTAAAATAAATGTAGACCTCAACTATTTTGCATCCCTAACTAACCATTATATCCCACTCCTTAGGCTTCTAACATATCCTAGATACCTATACTTACATCCCTAGTATCATAATCCTTCAACGTAAGGCACTAGTTGCCATATTTTTTTTGTGTCTAAACAACCTACAAGACTACCTCCTTTACTGACTGTAAATTCCCTTTTGGGTAGCCCTAAGTTCCTATTTTGACACCCTAAACTTTCCTAAACTAATCCTAGGACATACCCCCTTCATCTAGGCTTCTTAGACTCTCAAAGCAAGGTTTTTATTGCCATCTTTTACTGCATAGACACCTACAAGACTGCCACTTTTTTGGACTGTCCTAACCCTTTATTGTAGCCCTACTTCACATCATTTCATTCCCTAACATCCCTATCCTAACTTCCCTAAAGTCTTGAACAACTTGGACATCCAAAACATGCTACAAGAACATTTTAAGGACTGTCAAACATAAGTAATTTCTAGCTATAATGATGTTGATTTTTAAAGTGGTATGCAAGTAAAATTTGACTTTGTAAATTGTAAAAGAAACTTGGTTTTGCTTCCATAGCTTGTTTGCCATACATATGTGAGTTTTATTATCACTTGGAATAGATTGGGAATATATTTGGATTGCATAACGTTTCATTACTTGGCTGGAAACATTTATAAGTTTGAGAGAGATATAGAAGATAAATTATCAAAACAAAGACATTGCAAATCTTTATGTCCTTGAAAGCTTGAATTAAAATCTTTTTTTGATACATACACTTATGGGACTTCATATTTGTTTAGATGGAATCTTTCCTTTATGATAGTGGTATATTGATCTGGAATCATGTATTTTTGTAATTCATGAATCCCTAGTTAGTTTTTCTTGTAATTCATGTACATGTGTTTCTACTTCTAGGTCATGCAAGTATGTGAACTTCCACCTATGATCCATGTTCAACCCTAGTCGGTTTGTTGAATTTAAGTACATAGCATATGTATATGGTCTATTGGTTTTTACATGAATGACAATAACCAATCTTATGATATAAACGTAATTTGTTCAGAAAACCCTAGTTTGTAGTTCCATCTCTAAACTTGTGAACCCTAGTTATAGTATGCAATTTGTAGTTCATCAAACCCTAGTTGGTTTTCAATTTGTAAGTGTCACCTAGGTATATGGGCTATTGGATTCTACTTTAATGAAAATAACATAGCCTCTGATCTCTATACTCATGTATTTATTATAATTCATTAAACCTTAGTTTGTTTTGCTTGTAATTCATGTGTGTACATGTGTTTCTACTTCTAAGTCATGCATGCATGTGAACTTCTACTTGCCATCCATGTTCAACCCTATTCATTTTGTTTCATGTATGTGCATAGCCTAGGTATATGGCGTTTTGGTTTCTACTTAAATGATACTAACCAATCTAATGATCTAAACCATAAGAGTTCATAAAACCTTAGTTTGTAGTTCCATGTCTCAATTTGTGAACCCTAGTTTTATTATGTAGTGTCTAGTTCATGAAACCCTAGTTGGTTTGTAGTTTGTAAGTGTAGCTTAGGCATATAGTTGTTGGCTTATACTTTAGTACAAAAATAATATAGCCCGTGATCTCTAGAGACATAGTATTTTCTTAATGCTACAACATGTTAAAATATACCATATGTAGAGTTTGATATAAAATGAATGATTAATTCACTTGAAGAAGACCCATGTGCAGTTGTTGAAACAACCAATGCGAGAGTTGCATTGAAGGAAACTGAACAAAACCTTAGTTTACTAAATGAATGCACAATGAAGTCACTGGGGAATGAGAAAATGAGGGAGAGGGCCCCCTAGAGGTAATCACACACCAGGAGACCAACGGAGTCAACTGTTCATCGATCTGACCTCCGGTTGTTGAGTTGCAAGTCGCATGAAAATGTCGTTCAGGGACACTTGGTGACTTTCAGTCCGGGAGTGAAAAATAAAATAGAGCAGCAAGATTGCGTGTCATTGGCTCCTGCAAGTGTGTATGGGTAATGCCGACGTGGGCACACTACCAACACTGGCTCGGTGGAGGGTTTTGCAGAGTTGACCAACCAATGCGAGAGTTGCATTGAAGGAAACTGAGCAAAACCCTATTTTACGAAATTAATGCACAATGAAGTCACTAGGCCATGAGAAAACGAGAGGCCCCCCTAGAGGTAATCACACACCAGGAGACCAACGGATTCGACGGCTCATCGATCTGACCTCTGGTTGTTGAGTTATGGCGAGTTACAAGTCGCATGAAAATGTCGTTCAGGGACACTTGGTGACTTTCGGTCCGGGAGCGAAAACGCAAATGGAGAAGCAAGATTGTGTGCTATTGGCTCCTGCAAGTGTGTATGGGTAATGCCAACGTAGAAACACTACCAACATTGACTCGGTGGAGGGTTTTGCAGAGTTGACCCACCAATGCAAGAGTTGCATTGAAGGAAACTGAGAAAAACCCTAGTTTACGAAATGAGTGCACAATGAAGTCACTGGGCTATGAGAAAATGAGGGAGAGGAAACCCTAGAGGTAATCGCATGCTAGGAGACCAACAGATTTGACGGTTCGTCGATCCGACCTCCGGTTTTCGAGTTATGTCGAGTTGCAAGTCGCATGAAAATGTCGTTCAGGGACACTTGGTGACTTTCGGTCCGGGAGCAAAAATGTAAACAAAGCAACTAGATTGCGTGTCCTTGGCTCTTGCAAGTGTGCATGAGCAATTCCAGTGTGGTCACACTACCAAGATTGGCTTGGTGGAGGGTTTTGCAGATTTGACCCACCAATGCGAGAGTTGCATTGAAGGAAACTAAGTTTACGAAATGAATGCACAATGAAGTCACTGGGCCAGGAGAAAGCGAGGGAGAGGGCCCCCTAGAGGTAATCACACGCCAGGAGACAAACTGAGTCGACAGTTTGTCGATCCAAAATCGGGTTGCCGAGTTATGTCGAGTTGCAAGTCGCATGAAAATGTCGTTCAGGGACACTTGGGCATTAATCTCTTGTTTTAATAAAGCATATTCACCCTAGCCAGGTGTTTTACACACTCTTAGTTAATTCTAGAAATTACATGTGCAAGGTATATAATCTATAAATTTTCATTGTGCACATTCATAGTTCTCACATGATGATCTTGAAAATGCTTTTACATTGTGCACATTTAAGGTACATAATCTCGAAAATGCTAAATTACATTCATCATTCTCACTCGATTTATTGGTTATGAGTTTATTTTAATAATTTATTGGTTACATTATTTCCTTGCAATAACTATTTCATAATTTATTGGTTATACTAATTCCTTGTAACTCAACATTTACACATAGTTTACTTTCAGTTTTTCTTTCAAGATTTAAATTCTTGTTGCATTTCTTAAAGATCTAAAAGTGTTAAGACAGGCGTATTTTTTATGCTAACTTGAGATGAGAATAAAGGTAGAATTGTTGTTTGAGAGTCCTTAAAATGTTCTTGTAGCATGTTTTGGATGGCTAAGTTGTTGAAGACTTTAAGGAAGTCAGGATAGGGATGTTAGGGAGTGAAATGATATGAAGTAGGGCTGCAATAAAGGGTTAGAACAGTAAAAAAAAGTGGCAGTCCTACAGGTGTCTAGGAATCATTATATATCATTGTGAGTGTATTTAAGTGAGTTGTTACAGGAACATAAAAACTACTGTCACTTTCCTTCAAAGTTAAGTGGTCTTTTGGGAGTTAATGCAAGTAGATCACAGTTGTTGCAGACCGTTGGTATATGTGTTTAGTGTGAAGTTACTTGTTGGTCTTAAATATCATAAGGGTTGATTTTGATAATAAATGCAAACAAGTTTATTTTATGTTCACATCATTTTGCCAAAAAAATTTCCTATTTAATGAGATCTTAAAAGTATTGTTTAACAATTATACAACCAAGTATGGAAACATTTTTGGACAGTATGTGATTGGTAACATGATTCCAAGTGTATGAATGCTTACGAGAATGATGAAGACATGTTTATGTTGACTATGAATAGGATGTACTGATTTGGTGGACAGAGTACTGAAGATAATGGACAGTTAGATGATGCATAAAAAGACTGAGGAAATGATCAGTGATGATGAGTAGTATAATGATGTTGCTGATGTAATAATGTTTGATGTTGAGATGCTAGTGCTAGGGTCACATTAGATGTAATAATTGTGAAGACAAATTTGATGTTGATTTGATGAACTAGGGTCACATATGATGATGATGACAATGTGTCCGATTTTGGTGTTGCTCATGAAGATGTTCGTTGAGTTTGTTTGAACTATTGTGTCAGACTTGTTTCAACCATCTCCTTTAATTTTCAAGGCTTTCTTGGGATGGGTTTTTTTGAATATTTTAAACATCTAAAACAACAACAACATCAAACAAACAAATTGCAACATAAATATAAAAAATAAAAATGATATAGAAGATGTCAAGTGGTACATCACACTTTGTATTGAAATATGATATATATCCTAAGTCATAAGTCTTGGCAGGATGATACAAAATCACATAGTTGGCAGGATGGTAAGTCATATAATGCACATCATGTTCCCATAAAAAGTCAACCATATATATAAATCTGAAAATTGCTTTATATTATATGTACATAATATAATGTTTTCAAAAATGGCATGCCATGGCCATAATACAAAATAGTGGATAATACTATACATCTGTGTGTATACAAACAAAATGGTTCATGTATGTATCCCCCCTATACATGGATTCTATTTACCCCCCCTATACATGATTTCTATTTATCCCCCTTTTCACTACCAATGTCAGTGGCTTTTGAGAAGTCAATCTTTCTTTTTCGGCTATTGGATGGTGTTCCCCAATGCTGAATGGGAGGATTGATTCTCATTTCCGGAGACTGTACACACACAAAAAAATTGTAAGTTAGTTTACCAAGCTATAAAAATAAATACAAATATATGTACATTTGTTCAAATTCCAAGCAAATATAACATTTTTACTTACCATGCATGTGTAAGTCAAGGTACTCGGCCGTGTAACTACATGAACCTGGGAGGGGGAATGGAGGGTCATCAGTTGCCCCAATTGGGTGCTCTTCAAGCACCATTGCATCACTAGATGCCTGCATAAAGTAACATATGGACCAATGTCAGCAAATACAAAGAAAACAAGACTGTATATACTACATGGAAATACAATGACTTTTTCAAAGAAAGTGAGACATACACGTACCTGGGGGGGGACAGGTGGGTCACCAACAACGTCAATTTGGTGATCTTCAAGCACCATTGCATCACTAGATGACGGCATAAATTAACATATGGACAAATATCAGCAAATACAAAGAGAATGAGACTGTACATATACTACATGGACATACAATGTCCTTTTCAAAGAAAGAGACACATACACATACCTGGGGGGGGGAAGAGGTGGGTCACCAACAACGTCGATTTGGTGCTCTTCAAGCACCATTGCATCACTAGATGACGGCATAAAGTAACATATGGACAAATATCAGCAAATACAAAGAGAATGAGACTATACATATACTACATGGACATACAATGACCTTTTCAAAGAAAGAGAGACATACACGTACCTGGGGGGGGGAGAGGTGGGTCACCAACAACGTCGATTTGGTGCTCTTCAAGCACCATTGCATCACTAGATGCCTGCATAAAGTAACATATGGACCAATGTCAGCAAATACAAAGAAAATGAGACTGTAAATACTACATGGATGTACAATGACCTTTTCAAAGAAAGAGAGACATACACATACCTGGGGGGGAGGTGGGTCACCAACAATGTCGATTTGGTGCTCTTTAAGAACCATTGCATCACTAGATGCCTGCATAAAGCAACATATGGACCAATGTCAGCAAATACAAAGAAAACAAGATTGTATATACTACATGGGCGTACAATGAGTTTTTCAAAGAAATCGAGACATACACATACTTGGGGGGGAGAGGTGGGTCACCAACAACATCAATTGGGTGCTCTTCAAGCACCACTGCATCGCTAGATGCCTGCATAAAGTAACATATGTCAATGTCGGAAAATACAAAGAGAACAAGACTGTATATATACTACATGGACGGATAATGACCTTTTCAAATAAAGTGAGAGATACACATACCTTGTTGGGGGGGGGGGAGGGTCACCGATGGGTGGGATAAATGACAGTGGCCTAAAAAGACGGTCAAACATAGCCTCGTAACCATGCTACGTAACAAAACATAAAGATACAATTAGAAAATTTCTAATAATTAAACGCATACATGTTTCAAATCATTAAAAGCATAATTAAAAGAATACTTGAGTTTGGGAATCTTCCTCTACATGGGAGGGACCGACCTGGGATTCGATAAACTCATTGTGCCCACCCTGCATAAAACATATTGTATCTAGATTAAGACGTATTGAATGTTTCAATCTCTACTATAAATATGTAAATCACTCGATGACAAATTAAAAAGTAAAGTTCTTACAGCTAATGGTGAAGCACCAAAATCTTATGCAGCATTGACCACTGCATCAATGACATCAGCATCAACAGCTAGATTATGTGAATCTGGGGTGTCATTGGACACTAGCTGTATAATTGTTCACGTAAATTGTTAGATAATTAAATAGAAATAAATTACGAAACAATTGAAAACTGTGATATAAAACAAAATATACTATGTAAGGAATGAATTTAAATACTTACATATCAGAGTAATTCATTGCCCCGAAACTCTGAAGCTGGACCATAGAATATGCTTCGACACGATGTGCAAGGGTGTGGAATAACATGATGCTCTGAAGACTCTACATCACTAGTGCGATGTGTAGCTCTGGTTTGGTCTGGGGACCTAGTAAGTGGATTCTCACCATGAGATGGTCGAACCCCAGATGGGCTAGCCTCGAAAGTGATAATCCCTTTGCCTACATTGCCTTCGACGATAGCTCCATGTCGAAGCAATGTATCAGCCAAATCGAATACTGCCTCCTGTGTATCTTCAATAACCGAACCAGCATGTGGATATAGCCGAGGGGGGTTTGGTGTGCTTGGAGGGCGTCGCACATGGTTAGGATCGGTCATAGAGCCTTCCCTATCCCTATCCTGGGGAATCCCATGACCTTCACCCTGGAACTATAAAATATAAAAATAGTTCACATGTTTCCCCAAGATAAATTCTGCATACAGCTTTCTCAAGAAATAGAATGGGATGTCTCTATTCCCGTTAGGGTCTTCATCGAAGACCATGTACCAACAATCCATCCAATTGGATTTCACATTTGGTTCCATGCACCAGTCTATGGAAATGTGTGGTTGACTGGTGGGTGGAACCAATCTGGTGCTAGGGTCCTGGAATAATGAAAACAATTGGTCTTTGGTTATCTTTAGTTTTTTCACATCTCTGTAGCTCAACCTAGTGGAATAGTATTGCCTCTGGGAATCTTTGTACGAGCTAATGTTGTATAGTTCTCCCTGGGAATTTTCAATTGTGTTTGTTATGGATTCTAATGCCTCGGCTAATGATTGTCTTAAGTGGTCCCCCCCTCTAAACAGCGAGCTAAGGCACCTCAATGCACCCAAGCGAGCTAGAATCTCTAAATTTTGGTCATGTTCCTCCTCGGTGCTTGGGTTTGTGTCTGGATTTGGGTTTAGGTTTGGGTTTGTGCTTGTGTTTGGGTTTGGGTTTGGGTTTGGGTTTGCGTTTGGGTTTGTGTTTGGGTTTGTGTTTTCTGTTAATATTAAAACAACATATTCAAAATTTAATTAATAAATTTCGTTGTTTCGTTTAATATACATGTAACAAATTTTATTAAATTGGTTTAGAAAAAAAATAAAATATATTAAATTAACAAACACTTGAACGAAAATTGAAAGGAATTTGGAAGGAAAGGGCCACCTACCTTCCATTGTATCAGAATTGTGAATTGGCTCTTCCAAATTCGCCTCCTCCTTGTCTCAAACTCAAATCGACAATGCGTTTTGTCGCCTTGCCAATAACGTCGGCCACGACTGTGCGCATGAGAAAATGAGGCCACGGGCCTCTGTTTTTTTTGGTATTACAAATCGCAAGTACGATATATCGCACTTGTGATTTGTAAATCTTAAGAAATGCAATTGCGATATATCGCACATGTGATATTTTTATGTCATTAACTTACCTTCATGGAGATTAACAATAGTGCCCACCCCTTGTCAGTTCCATTTTCAATATATCTTCCCCCATCTACTTAAGCACATAAATTATAAGGTTTTTATATAGATGTATTGTGTATTTTGGCCTTATTTTCCTCACTAATGGGTTACCTTAGGCTAGGTGAAGGGAGTCGCCGTTTTCTCTTGAATTAGTTGTATCTTTCACATGCTTTCTTTGACATTGCATTGATAAAATAGTGTGCCTTTCCCACAAAATATTACCACTAAGAAATCCATACAAATAGTTTTTGAACCATGTTTCCATAACAAACAAATGATTTTGGTATTAATCCCACCTTAGCCATGCCAATAGTTAGTATTTGGACAATGTAGACTCACATTTAGGATGATAATATGTCGAGAAATATATTAAACAAAATAAAAATCAATATAGTAGAGGAATACAATAAAGTGATATCATAGAACACACCATTTAATCTCTCATATAAATGTAAGAAACAAGATTATGATTCTTGAATTTTTAGTTACATTTAACAAAAAATGCATGCTCATTATTAATGTGCACTGCATTTTTGTTACAACAGTTCACAAAGTGACCCAAACTATCAACAAAAACATTAAGAAAACATGTGAGAATTTCTCAAACACTTTATGGTCGAGAGGTCTGATTGGACTAGGTCTTGATCTCTAAAATGAGTAGGTATGAGAAGAAGAATGAGAATGATTCTCTAGGCCACAACCACTTTTCTTCATCCTAGTAGGCTACAAAGGCCATGTGTAGGTTTTGAGAAATGGAAATGGACCTTAAGGAAAAACTATGGTGACCGAGAAATAAAGGGGGTTAAAACTTAATGGCGGATTCTTGAGCTCAAGCACCATCAATAACACCTAAAATGTAGAGGATTCTCTATAGCATTGCAAGCCCCCACTAGGGTGTCTTTGACATAAGGTTTGGATTTTGACACCATTAATTTATTTTAATGCCTTGTGGAAAGGTGGCATGGCCTTGATCATGGTTGCAGTTGGGAAACAACACCTCAATCCCTTCATGATGTGTCCCATGCATGTAATGAAACATATGTTGTAACATATTGTATTTAACATAAAATCTAACATTTCATTTTAAGAAATTATTATTTATTTTATTTCTGAAAAGCATTTTCACTTTTTCTATGTTACTTTATACTATGCATTTCTTTATATTATTAAGATAAGACTGATTATGTAATACCTTTTTCCTAATTTGAGTTTCCCTATTTAGGAGAATGTACTCCTTCTCATCAGAAATAAGAATTCTTACATCAACCTAGAGCTTTGAGTTGTTGTGCACTAACTAAATTACAAAAAAGTTTAGATCACAATTCGGTGTCAAATGCAGATATCTCCATCCACATCCTCTAATTAAATTAAAAAAAGGCCTTTCTTTCCATTATAAAAATGAACCTAGTAGTTAAAATAACCTAAAAAATATCACATAAATGTTATAATTTCTTTTTTAATTTGGCTCAATCAACAACTTGGTCTTGCTCATACTCAAATGACACAGCTTCCATTCCACTACCACTATAACATCCATGAATGCCCAAGATGCAACACTTGCAACACATAAGTTTAGTCAATACTTGAACCTACTAAGTGGCAAAGAATTCCTGAAGAGTGCAGTCAAATTGAAACCGAGTCTTCTGATGAAACAATTTGTAGATGATGTAACATAGTTTTGGTATTACAAATCGCAACTGCGATATATCGCACTTGTGATTCGTAACTGTTACAAAACGCAAGTGCGATATATTGCATATGCGATATAGGCTAACTAAGATTAGCCTCGGTTTTGGGCTTGGGTTTGTCCAAACCTAGCCACAATAATGCATGTGCGTTATTGATTTCTATTTCGGATATGCGTTTCCAATTTCTAATGTGGCACTAAAACGTGGAACCAACTTCGTGCGAGGGCCCTTTAGTGGCTCGATTTCCAAGAATCTCAATATTTCATGGGGAAAGTAGGTTGGATTGGCTTCTTTCATTCCCACGTGCATCAGAGAGGAATGAGAAATTTTCATATTCAATCAAGTTGTCTATAGTTTTGTTGTACCCAGATTGATTGCCATAAGATGATGATGGAATTGGCTACCGAATTGGATTTTCACTAAGAAAACGGAGCACCATATTACCACAAGTGGATTGACAAGTAGAAGCAAATAATACAACTTTGAAAACAATTCCTTAGAGGATGAAAAAATAAAGTAAAAATAATTGACACCTAATTCTTTTTATTGCCTAGTGGGAATATCAAACCTTTGTTTAAACTACTATTAATTTCATCCATTTCCATTGCATACTTAGAGTGGAAGATATATTACTAGTTGAATGTGAAACACCCTCTTTGAAGCTAGGCATAGTGATCTTCCCTAATATGGTTTTTCAAGAAGAGTGCCTCATTTAATTAGAATAAATTCATGAACATCGTAATGATGTCACTACTATGAATGAGGAACATATAAATCATATGAATTTTCAATATTATAATTCTTCGTGTTAGCATTTTCCTCACACAAGAAAAAATTATTTATTGAAAAACCTAACTTTAACTTAACAACTTATTAAAAACCACATTAAGGATACTTCTACAACTAAATGAAATGTTCCACAACTAAACAATAACATATACCAACAAGCCAAAATTAAAATAACCGAAATATACTTGTATTGACATGAACACAACTAATTACATGAGCCTCCCTTACCCATGGAAGGAAAGGGAGTTGTAGAACATACTCCCTCGACCTTACGATACACCCACAACTCTGAAGAGCTATGAGATGGGTTTTAAAATCTCAACAAAAAACCTCATTAATTAATTAATGACCTCTTGGTTGCATTCACATGAATCTAGGACCCAACAAGCCCCCACCACTAATCATTGAATCACCCTTGTGTCGACTGATAGTGACTAACAACATATGGATTCATACCTACATGCATCTATAAAAAAAAATCATATTTCCACTACTTCATCACTTCATCAAAACATCCTCACTTGCTCATAGCCTCCTAAAAATTTTCCACAACCTATTCACTCAAACAAAACCTCGTTAGTTAGTCACAATCTCCTCAAACCATATCACAAACTCATCCTCAAAACCTATAGCGACATTCCCATGCCGAAAACTGCACCATGGATCTCCTCTTATTGAAATTCCTTGGAATCACCAAGTCTACTAGGAATCAAGGTTGTGCATGGGGTTAAACTTGACCAATTATATGCTGAAACATGGAAACCACATCTATCAGCAAAACACTATGAACTACAACTCATGATCATCATCTCTAAATCCTTAATGACTTCATGTGGAAGTGATCCCTCATGCTCCAAATTCCCATTCACAACATCCACAAAATCCTACACTATCTCATTCTCATGACTCCTTAGATGATTTCCTATAACATCCACACACAAAAATTGTCAGATGCCCACCTATCATATCTACAAAGACAATCTTTCAGGTGCTCTCTTATCATCTACATCTCAAGAAAAACCCTCAGATGCCCACCTATTTGTTATGCATTTGATATAAGATTTCATGGGTCCTATGAAATAGTTTAAGCTTCCACTATGTACTTATAGTTATTATGCATTTTAATATGGACATGTCATAATTAAGAATGAATATATGCTTTTTGTATTTAAAAAAATAATAATGTGTTTTAATTCTAATGTAGCGAAGGGTGTGTTACAAATTGGTATCAAAACTAAGGTTTCGAAACTTAGCCTCTGGGAAATGTATGAAGTGCTTGAATGCAGTTAAATTTTTTTATTTTTGAACATTTCATTCATATGTTTCGGTTTTGCTATGTATGGATTATTGAATGGTATGTTGAATGCATAAAGGTGTATGTCTATTTGACAAGGTGTTGTTGTCATGTTGAGTCTTTGATGACTGTGTTTGGTCTATGTGTGTCCTATGTCTTACTCTTTGATGACATTATGTGACCTGTGTTTGGCTTACATTGGAGTCCTCGTGGACTATTTGAAGCTTATGCTTGGTTTGCCTTTAAGTTTGATGGTAGAAGGCCATATTGGATAGCTAGCTAAAATATTTGGATGGGTATATACTCGAGTCCATCTCTATAAGAATGGTTTATGTTGATACAACATCGGAATTTTGTTATTTAATGGAAATTAGTGTAATTGCAGAATTATAATGAAATATTAAATGTACAAGAGACCCTCAAACAACAATAAGTGTTTGAACTTTTTTGAATATTTTCTTAATAAGAATGGTGCACTCACATGTTTCGATGCAGGTCTAAATGGTTGAATTCTTTTTCACCGTGTTTTCATGAGCTGTAAATGAATTGTTAATACTTTGTATCCTTATGCTAACTTCTGAAAAGTTAAAACCAAGAATATGTTTCTAACTAAGATAAGTTGTTGGCTGATTATAAATTGTTAACTTTTGTTATATGGTAAAGTTGTTAATTGCTTATAACTTGTTACTGGTATTTAATTGAAGTAATTCGATGTGATTTATTAGTACATATCTAATTCTATTACATGTAAGTGATGCAAAGAATTAAATTGCAAAACTAGAACTTTGAATACAGAGAAAGAGATTTCAATATTAGAGTTCTCTAGGGTCATCCAAGAGGTGCTTCGTCGTGTTTGATTGAAGAAAGTAGCACAAATAAAGAAATTAAAAATTTGTTCAAGCCTTGAGGAAGATGTACATAAATATGCAAGTTGGTTCTTGCATATTTGAAGAAGGGAAGTGAAGTGAACTAAGGGAGTAAAGATGAACACAAAGACTATGCAAGTCAGGAACTTGCATTGAGGATGTGTTTTCCTCTAGTTGAAGACAAAGGAAATGTAAGATGAGGTCTTGCGTGTTGAAGACAAGTTTATCTTAGGGAATTCCTTGGACCGAATGAGGTGGTATATCTAATTCAGACAAGATGAATTTTCCCAGGAGAGTACAAATTAAATTTTAAAGGACTAGTCCGTATGTAGGTTGGAGAACTAGTTTAATAGACATACTTTTTCTGAATAGGTATCTCAGTTTGGACAAGTGCGTTCAGCTAGGAGATAATGCAATTATGCATTCGGGGATGTGTTTTCCTCAAAATCAAGAAAAAGAAAAATAAATCAAGGAGTAAAGGAATCCATAGGCATGGTGGAGCTTTGGTTTGAAATAAATCCAAGAGGGGGAGACTCTCACTCTTTTCTCTTTTCATTTATGTTTTACTTTCCAGAAAAAGAAAGTGTTGAAATGCATGTTAAAACTGAAATTGTTGTATTTTTTTTTGATAAATAATGTATGTTGAAATTGATAAACTGGTGTGAAGGAAATTTTCAATGATTGAAGTTAAAGGAAGAACTGGGTTTGGAAATTCAAGAGCACCCAATCCATACATTGGTCGGTAGAAGCAATACTTTCAATCATTTCAAGAGCAGGGCCAAAGGACCAGCAAGAGTCTAATGGACACATTACAATACTAAGGAAGTAATCTTGAATTGAAATATAAGATGTGGTAAGAGTATACCCATCTTGTTGTTTTGAAAATTGTACATTTGTAAATAAGTCTGAATTTTGTTTTCTTCATGTGTTTAGACAAAGGAACACCAAGGATGGTGTTGAAATTAAGGGGGAGGGGAATGCAATACCCTTAGCTAAGACCCCCTAAACTGATCATATGTATGATGTAAATATTGTTATGCAAATGTCTGTATAGCAGACCAAATGTACATTTTGACATTATTAATATTAAAAATTTGCAACTAGTTGTGTTGAGGCATTATGCTGAAGAGATTGGGAAATCATGTATTTACCAAGAGGCATTAAGGGGAGTAGAATGTCCCAGGGGGGATTATTCCATGGCCCTTTTATGTCCATTAGACCCTTGAAAAAATCATAAGTCAAGATTAAGCATTACTCCCATTTAATTAAATGAAATCTTGTTTTAAATCATGATTATGATTTAAGTGGGTTTAAGTGGGATTAGGGGGAGTGGTTATAGGTTTTTATTTGAAAATAAAAAAAAAAATATTAGTGGGGAAATGTGGGTCACTTGGAGAACCCATGTGGTTCCATATTGCCATGCATTAAACTAATGCATGCAAAAGTAAATTATTTATTCTTTCATCATGGGAAAAGAATGGTGTTTATGCGCATGGAAGGTCTAAGCAAACAAAAAAGGAGAAATGATTGTCTGCGATTGAGTGAAGGAGAATGGAACCTCTGAATCAATTTTTGAATGGTAATGGAGAAATTCATTTTCTCCCTAAACCATTAATGAACCTTTGATTAATTTTTGGGTTGTGGTCAATGAAATGGTGAATTGTGCATGAACCATTCTGGTGGAATTCCTATGTACTGTTTAAGCATTGATGGGTTTTCACTATGGTGCGATTGGAAGGAAGCTAGAGTGGGAATTATGTGGTTTGGCATGGAATTGATTGTAACGTATTTTCCTGTATGCATGTAAACATCTATTTAATTCCTATGAATTGTGAGGATTGTCAAGTGATAATTCATTTTGTGGAATGAACCTGTGATTGACTATTGGCTTGTGGTCAATGAAATGGTGAATTGTGAATGAACGATTATTGTGAAATTACTATGTACTGGTTAAGCAGTGATGGGTTTTCACTATGTTGTGATTGGAAGGAAGCCAAAGTGAGAATTGTGTGGTTTGGCATGGAATTGGTTGTAACTTATTTTCTTGGATGCATGTAAACGTGTGTTAAATCCTTGTGAATTGTGAGGACCATTGAGTGATAATTCGTGTTGTGGAATGAAATTCGAGTTAAGGGGAGAGTCTCCTAGTGAATTCACAAGTCCCATCTTTAGGTTGGTGTTCTGTTGAGATATGAATGGACATAATTTTCTATGGTTGGGTGGAGCGTGCCTCACACACATCTAGTTGTCCATTTCCAATAAGATAAGTTTTAATTTCTAGAAATGATGTTTTAATTTCTCAATATTATTTATTTGATGAATGGCAAAATAATTTCCATAGTTTGTGTTTTAATTCCCCAAATCTTATTTAATTGATGACTCGTAAAAATTTATATGATTTTTCTTGTTTAAATATTTATCATAGTAATTTCCAGTAGTGAAAATATGTTGAAGAGTTTAATTCTTATTTTTCATATAAATGGGAAAAATATTTCCTAAAGAGATAACGTAAATGTTTCAATTAATGCTAAGGCTTGTTTATTATGCCTTGCATCGGATGGTACGGTGGTTTTGAAAAGAAGGTTAAGATTTAGATTTGTTTATTAATCCTTGCATGAATGGTATTATTGTTTTTAAAACCACGGTTCAATCAAACAAAATACCATGGGTTAGATTGGTAAGGAATTGGTTATTGCATTCATATTAGTACTTTATATCATAAATAATTTATGAGAATCACAGTGCACAACTCCTAGGTTAGTATTTGCACAGATAATTCTCTCTTACTGCGCAAGTTTTAGTGTGTAGGTCTTACTATGCAGGTCTTAGTGTAAATTTTTTTACTCCACGGATGTAATTATGCTTTAGTTAATATGATTTATTTGATATAATATTTCATGGGAATGATTTATTTGGCTTACATACTCAAAGAAGGGTTAATTGACTAGAAACTTCAATATTGATACTCTAAATAACACACTATATAAAAGGAATTAACTTACCATCAAAGATTAGTATAGTAGAGAAAACCAAATAACCCTAAGAGCTAATAAAGACAATGTTTATTTTAATATTACACGGTCAAAAAAGGGTTAAAAAAGGGTTAACTGACTAGAAACTTCAATATTGATACTCTAAATAACACACTATATAAAAGGAATTAACTTACCATCAAAGATTAGTATAGTAGAGAAAACGATATACCCCTAAAAGCTAATAAAGACAATGTTTATTTTAATAGATGAATCATTACACCATTTATTCAAACCCCATCAATAATTCCACCACTCCATTTTTTCTTAATCCTAAAAACCTATCAAATTCCTATCAAACCATAAAATAAGGAAAATAAATAAGCACATTGTGAATATACTCCACATTCCTATTACATTATAGACTAACTAGAACTATTATATCCCGTGTTTTGTACAGTATAGGTAAGAACTTTGTAAGTGACAACACACAACTATAGTAAATTTTAATGAATGTTTGAAATATGAACTTATATGTGGAGTATAAATTTCTATAAATTTATTAATATTTAATTTATAGAGATATTAATTTAGTCATAAATTTTATATTTTATAATAATGATGGTCTTTAATATTTAATTTTTATAAATATTTATTATTAAGAAATTATTAAAAATATTTTAGCTAATCTTAATACAAATAACAAACAAATTATTATTCCTTCACATTTAAAAATGAATTTATGAAATTTGTATATTAAATATTTAAATAAAAAATAACCTAACGAGTCTTGTAAAGAATAAGAAACAGAAATTGATCGCCAACAAAAGCAAATTAATCAATAGGGACTTACGGAAGGATAGGAAGTCAAACTCTCCAAAAAATGTGGACAAGAGTAAATTTATCTTCCTCGTACAAATGAAAATACTTTTATAATTACTTTATGTTTGAATGAATCAAGAAACAAATATAACGCCCTTTATATTTAGGCCGACGCCGATAGGCGTTTTCATTTAACTTGTGGGGGTGGGAGCGGGGTGGGAGCTGGGTGGGTGATTTATTGTATTTTTAATTATGGAGGGTTACATTTGAATTATGCTAGAATATTTTTAGTGTGTTCCTGAAATCAAGGATTAATATTTAATGAATTAACTCACGGGCATGTTTAAATTGAATCGACGCCATGGTTATTTAAAATAATTTCAATAAATGCAAGTGGTTGAGTTGTGCTGCACTGTACCATCAGTCCTGTAACGATTAGCTGTGCTGTACCATCTCCACTCCACTCCCCAGTCATGTAACGATCCGTTGTACTATTGTAACGATCCGCTTCCCTATTTCCCCCTTCTGAGTGCATTCCTGTAGGGGAGAAGCCACAACCCATTGCCTATTAATCCTTAATCCAAATCCATTTACATTTACAAAACTTGCAGGCTAAAGCGTTTGAACGTTTGGCTGGAAAATCACGCACGCAGGTAGAAAACTAGTGGCTGGAACGTTTGGCTGGAAAATCACGCAATTGATATATTAACCTTATAAATCCCATAAATACCAAAGAAAACATCCCATCCTCTGGTGCTCATTTGTTCATTCTGATTTCTAACATGCACCAGGATTAATGTTGCGCTGGGTTGTTTGTTAGTTTTTTCATTCTGATTTCTAATATATGCTTTGATTACTAATTAATTGGATTCTGATTTCTGTTTTTTTTTCTAGGAGGGGCTTGTGGATACGATAATCTTTACAGCCAAGGCTAGGGAACCAACACTGCTGCTCTTTCCCTTTTCAACTATGGGCTCAACTGTGGAAGCTATTGTGAAATGCAATGCAATGACGATCCCTAGTGGTGTTTTCCAGAGACTGTCGTGGTCACAACCACCATTTTCTGCCTACCAAATAATGCTCTCCCCAACAAACGGTGGATGGTGCAACCCACCGCTGCAGCACTTCGACATGGCTGAGCCAGCTTATGTGAAGATCACAAAGTACATGAGTGGGATTGTCCCCATCCTCTACAGAAGGTAATTAGTTGGACCATCATTTCTTTAAGCTAAATGAATTTAGATTGAAGTGTAATTGATTTCGATGAGGTTACGAATGCAACGCAGGGTTACCTGCTTGAAAAGGGGAGAATCCAATTTACAATGAATGGCCATTCGTACTTAATTATGGTTCTCATCACCAACATAGGAGGAGCAGAGTACATTATGGTGTTTGGATAAAAGGATCAAGAACTGGTTGGCAGGAAATGTCATGAAACTAGGGAAAAATTGGCAAAGCAACTCCTGCCTGAACGGCCAGAGCCTTTCCTTTAAAGTCACCACCATCGATGGCAGGACAACTGTTTCGTATAATGCCACTCCTTCTAATTGGCATTTCGGGCAGACCTTTCAAGGAAATAAATTCTAAGAAAAGGACACGAGGCGACTCACATGCTTTTAATCCTCTCTTGATCTAAGAAAAAGACAACCAGACCTGTGCCTTGGACGCAGACGTTTTTATTCCTCCGTCTATGTAGACAAACACTTTGGTAGTGGATGTCACCACATATTCTTTTACAGTTTTGCAACCAATCCCTGCCCATCGGTCTCATTCATTCGTTGTGTTTGTATGCTGTTTTTTCTCCTTTCAAAATCTGCCAGCGTTTGCTAGTGTTGAATGATGTGAGGTTTGATTTTATATTTCATCTTCTGTGGTAAAGAAATGAACAATGTTTATTAGGTTTATTCATTCATTGTATTAGGTTTATAATGAATTTCATTAAGTTTATTCATTCATTCTATTAGGTTTACAATGAATTTCATTAAGTTTATTCATTCATTGTATTAGGGTTATTCATATCGCTTAACTCTAGCGTTATCTATGGAGCCCGATACTGTAGCTTTCTCTAAGGAATCAAATCTAGGGAGAAAGGATGACGATGGAGATCACACGTCTTGTAGAAGCTTATGTTAAGCATAGCAATTGGAAGCTTTGGTCGCTCAATTCCTATGTGGGGTCTCTGAAGGCCAAGCACAGTGATATAGTGAATGTGGCCCTCATCTTAATTGTATACCCTAATTTAATTTTAACACAGTATTAATATATCTTCACACACAATGAATATATGGCCTTTATTAGAACCCAAACTTGCACATGCACTCGTTGATGCTTTTTCTTTTAAGGTGGATATGGTCAGCTTTCTCTCGCAGTTTCTTGGTGCTTTCATTTAGCGCTTATTTTGTGAGAACTCAGTTTGTTTGAACAAAATGGGAATTTGTTCAATGTCCTTTGTGTTTCCTGTGTTGGGTTAAATTCAGGAGGGTGAAGTAGGCCTAGATTCAATGGTTTGAATCACACTCTATTGTCTCTTTTAATTAATATGATGTGTTTTGGTTTAGTTAATCTGCCTCACTTTATTAGGTATTTCAAACATACTCTCAAATGTCACGTTACAAACTAGCTACCAATTATCATCTCAAGATTGTGGATTTCATATGACTATCTGTGTCTTCACCGTTTTTTCTTGTTGATGATGAATAAATAAAAGCAAAAAAAAATGTGCAACCAATAATTTATTATCATTAAACAATTTTATAAGAATAAAAAAAGAGAAGGAATCCACGCTCTTCATTACCATCCCAACCGATTTACACTAAATGATCCATAAATATAAAATGAAACTTTGATTACGTTTGAAGATGAAACTTTATAGATTTAAAATTGAAAGGAAGAAAAAGAAAAAAAAAATGATTGTAATTCAAATATTTTCAACTATGAAGATATATCGATCTGTTTTACTCTTAAATTTTGATGTTTTAAAATAATTTTAATATTACTTATTTAAAATGATTTCTAATGCTATTTTTTAATCACGGTTTGATTGTAATTATAATTTAAGATAATGTTTGATTGTAATTATAATGTTATTTATTTAAAATGATTTCTATTGCCGCAATTAATGGCAATTTTAATTGCGGCAGAGGTATTTTAAACTGCTTCCAATGTTACCGATCTATCTAAATTTGGGTTTATCAGGTGATTACATTTGGATTTTGTTAGCAGTTCCAAATTTTCCATGTCATGCACGATGATAACTTATTCCATCCTTCAGAAGTTTAAGGAATATTCTTCATTTATTTTATGGTTTTTGGTGTTTGAATATATAAAGTTGGATATATGTGAAGGAAATCATATATGGCTAGACATTGATAGAGAATGATTATAGTTTGTTTTTTGGCTAAAGAAAATAGATAGATTTTAAAATTCAAGTTCAATATATTTATATTTAAGTTTTGGAATCCTTCCATTACTCTGTGTAAAAAGAGTAATACAGTAATAAATGCTAACCTTGCTACTCTGTTGGCATTTTCTTTTGAATAGTTAGTTTCGGTGCCATTATTGAAGGCAGTTGTGTAAATAACAATTGAATGGAAGGCTGACCAACAGCATTACCTTAAATACTAAATTAAATTTTCAACCATTTAAGGATAAAAATTTAAACCTAAGATTGAAAATAAAAAGCCGTGTTAATTTGAATGCATTGTAAAATAAATTTGAATGCATTATAAAATAAATAAAAATAAATGAATAATATATTGAGTTAATTTCCACTTCAGGCCTAAAGAGGAAAGAGGCAGTTAGAGTCTTGATATCCGTATTAGTGCCTATCCATTATTTTTGTTACGTTTTCTCGAGATGTGAAAGGGATTCAACATATCTAGATTGACCTATCATTATAAATATACATGGTCAGTCATTATAAATATGACTCTAAATTGTAAAGATAGAGATGTTTTGTGAAAACAAATCCAAAAACCTATATTATTATGTTATTTGAAAAGATATCCATTATTTTATAATTTAAAATTAGATGTAAGAAAAATATTATTAAATTATTTTAATTGAAAAAGGTTAAGTTTAGAATTTGAATTTTGATTATAAAATCGATTATAAAATTGGAGCACAGATTCTAAATTTATATTTAAATTATAAAAATTATAGCATAATGATTTATTTATTAAATACTTATTTAATAAATATACTCCAAATATAGTATATTTATTAAGTATTTATTTTTAATAAATATAGGAGGGTTTTGAGATCTTATTAAGTATTTAAAATAATATTGATTAACATTAATAATAATAAAATTTATAAAATTTATGAAATATTATTAATAATAACAATATTGTTAAAAAGAAACAACACTAATAATATAATTAATTAACAAAAGTAATAAAATTTATAATATTAATTTTTAAAACATTAACAATATTAATAACATTATAAATAACAATAATAAAAATATTGGCTAACATTAATAATAATTATATTTATAAAAATATTATTAAAAATAACAATATAATTAATAAAATTAATGAGTTAATAATAATAATAATATCCTAAATAATAACATTAACAATAATAATAGTATTAGCATTAACATTAACATTAATAAAAATATTAATTAATATTAACATTAACAACAATAACAACAATATTATTATTAACACTAATATCATTAATAACATTAATATTATGGTTAATTATGTTAATATCAATAGTAATATTGTATCAATATTAATATTAAAAAACAATAATGTCAAATTATAATAACGTTATAAACCTCCAACATAACATTCATGGATGTCTTAAGGAACATAACACATTTTATATGATACTTTAATCAACCACTTTTAGAGAGTCTCTTTAATGTTCACTCATTAAATAAAAAAACAAAGAAAGTAGCGATCTGTTAGAATAAATAAGAGATTTATATCTATATTGCAAGGTCAATGATGTTCAACCAAAGTCAAGAATTGTCAACCATGGTCTACCATAGTTAACCAAAGTCAAAAATGGTAAACTAATGCCAACAAAGGTCAATCATGATCAAGCAAAGGCAAGAATTGTCGACCATTGTCTGCCATATTTAACCATGGTCAACCATAGTTAACCAAAGTCAACCATAGTTATTTATATTCTTATATGACTTTGTTTGTGGTCAACCAAATAATTATAAGTCAACCATGGTAAACCAAATAATATTTTACTATGACTTTGGTTGTGTTCAACCAAAGTCAACCATAGTCAACTCTGGTTTTCCATGGTTGACCATAACCAAAGTTAACCACGGTTAGCCAAAGTCAATGAAAGTCAACCATGGCTAATCAAAATTTAACCAAAGTCAACCATGGTCCACAAAAGTCAACAATGGTAACTAAAGTCAATGAAGGTCGACCATGGTCAATAATGGACAACCATGGTCTAAAACAGTTAATCATGGTCAACCATAGTCAACCAAAGTCAACCATAGACAACCATGGTGTATGATGGTCAACCAAAGTCAAATAAAGTCAACCATGGTCAACTAAAGTAAACCATGGTTAACCAAAGTCAACCATGCTTAACCATGTTCAACCATTGTGAGCCAAAGTCAACCATGGTCAACCAACGTAAACCATTGTGAACCAAAGTCAACCATTGTCAATTAAGGAAAACCATGGTTAACCAAGGTCAATCGTAGTCAAACAAAGTCAATAATGGTCAACCACAGTGAACCAAAGTTAATCATAATCAACGATGGTCAACCAAAGTCAACAATGCTGAACCAAATTCAACCATGGTTAACCAAAGTTAGTGAAAGTAAACCAAAGTCATCCATAGTTAGTCAACCAAAGTTAAGAATGGTAAATGAAAGTCGACCATGGTAAAACAAATTTAACCATGGTATACCAAAGTCAACCATTGTCAACCAAAATTCAACAAATGTTAACCATTATAAAACAAAGTCGACCATGGTTGGCCATGGTTGACTTGGTCAACCAATATTAACCATTGTAAAACAAAGTCGACCATGGTTGGGCATGGTTGACTTTGTCAACCAAAGTTAACCATGGTAAACCAAAGTGAACCATTGTCAACTAAAGCCACCCATTGACATCTATAACTATAGTTAACTTTGCTTGACTTTCATAGAGTTTACATAACCATGGTTGTCTTTGGTTGACCATTTAACTTTGGTTGACCATGGTTGAATTTGGTTGACTTTAGTTGACCATGATTAGTAAACCAAAGTCATCCATAGTCAATCATGGTCAACCAAAGTTAACAATGGTAAATGAACGTCAACCATGGTCAACCAAATTCAACCATGGTAAACCAAATTCAACCATGGTCAACCAAAGTCAACCATTGTCAACCAAAATTCAACCAATTTTAACCATTATAAAACAAAGTCGACCATGGTTGACTTGGTCAACCAATCTTAACCATTGTAAAACAAAGTCGACCATTGTTGGCCATGAATAACTTTGTCAACCAAAGTTAACCATGGTAAACCAAAGTGAACCATTATCAACTAAAGCCACCCATGGACATCTATAACTATAGTTGACTTTGTTTGACTTTTGTAGAGTATACTTGACCATGGTTGTCTTTGGTTGACCCTTTGGCTTTGCTTGACCATGGTTGAATTTGGTTAACTATGGTTGACTTTAGTTGACCATGGTTAGTAAACAAAAGTCATCCATAGTCAGTCATGGTCAACCATAGTTAAGAATGCTAAATGAAAGTTAACCATGGTCAACCGAATTTAAACATGGTAAACCAAGGTCAACCATGGTCAACTAAAGTCAACCATTGTCAACCAAAATTCAACCAATTTTAACCATTTTAAAACAAAGTCGACCATGGTTGACTTTGTCAACCAATCTTAACCATTGTAAAACAAAGTCAACCATGGTTGACCATGGTTATCTTTGGTTGACCATTTGAATTTAGTTGACCATGGTTGAATTTGGTTGACTATGGTTGAATTTAGTTGACCATGGTTGATTTTGATGAACCGTGGTTGACTTTGGTGGACCATGGTTTACGATGGTTGACTTTTGTTAACTTTGGTTAAACATGGTTGACTTTTATTGAACATGGTTGACCATTGCTCACTCTGATTTTTCATGGATGACTACAACCAAAGTCAACCATGGTTGGCCAAATTCAATGATAGTCAACCATGACTAACCAAAATTCAACCAAAGTAAACAATGGTAAACTAATGTCAACGATGGTTAACCAAAG
This sequence comes from Larix kaempferi, assembly GCA_027924585.1. Lineage (NCBI taxonomy): Eukaryota > Viridiplantae > Streptophyta > Pinopsida > Pinales > Pinaceae > Larix > Larix kaempferi. The sequence goes on from BSBM01000466.1 coordinate 11,228,179, forward strand.
TCAAGAATTGTCAACCATACTCTACCATAGTTAACCATGGTCAACCATGGTTACCAAAGTCAACCACATACAACCATGGTTAACCAAAGTCAACCATGGTCAACCATATAATATTCTTAGATGACTTTGGTTGTGGTCAACCAAATAATTATAAGTCAACCATGGTCATCCAAATAATATTCTTATATGACTTTGGTTGTGATCAACCAAATAATTATAAGTCAACCATGGTAAACATAATAATATTCTAATATGACTTTGGTTGTGGTCAACCAAAGTCAACCATGGTCAAGCATATTCAACTCTATTTTTCATGGTTGACCACAACCAAATTCAACCATGGTTACTTGAAGTCAACAAAAGTTAACCATGGCCCACGAAAGTCAACAATGGTAACTAAAGTCAACAAAGGTCAACCATGGTCAACAATGGTCAGCCATGGTCTATCATAGTTAACCATGGTGAACCATAGTCAACCAAATTCAACTGTGGTTAACCAAAGTCAACCATAGACAACCGTGGTGTACAATGGTTAGCCATTGTCAACCAAAGTCAACCATAGCCAACCAAAGTCCACCATGGTCAACCAAAACCAACCATGGCAAGCAAAGTCGACCATGGTTGACTATAATCAGCCATGGTCTATGATAGTGAACCATGGTTAACAAAGTCAGCCAAGGTCAACTGCAGTCAACCATGGTCAACTACAGTCGACCATGGTCAACTATTTTCAACCATGAACATCCAAAGTAAATGATTCAACCATAGTCAACTAAAGTCTACCATAATTAAGAATGGTCTACCAAAGTCAACCGAAGTCAACTATAGTCGTTACATTTAATTATTATATTTATTATTATTTAATTAATATTATTAATTGTGTGGTCATAATATTGTTTTTAATAATAATAATAATTCACCAAACCTAACAAGGAGGCCAACCGTCAACTAGCAAGCCATATTAATAATTAATATGGCTTATATACGCCGATTGGCGTATATCAACCATGGCCACATATTTAAATGTGGTTTATATACGTTGATCGATGTATATAAGCCATATTAATTATTAATCTGGCTTGCTAGTCCTCATCCAAATGAAATTACTTTTATAGTTCATGTTGTATGAATAATTTATAAAGAGTTTTTCAAATTAGTTCAGGGTTGCATGAATCATTTATAAAGGGTTTTCAAACGGTGGGTTGTTTTGAATTTTTTATATTGAAGGATAGGGTATAAAATTGTATAAAATATTATATAAAATATAATGGTAATTGATATGGTTTACTAATAAAATTTGAGTATATAGATATAGGTACATAATCTAAAGAGATCTAAAGAGATATGTTGTGAAAATCAAATCAACAATTAATTATGTAAAAATGAGATATCATAAATCATTACACAAAAATTATAAGTATATAAGAAAAAAATGATGTATTATGTTAACCTTTAATGAATGAAGAAAGGTACATAAATAGAAAAGATAATTCGAATTGGGTTAAGAGGTTATTGGAATTGGTCATGTAGTGAATGTGAATCTAAGTGGGTTTTAAAGGAGCTATGGACCCTTACTTAGTCAAGCAAAGTTCCACTAACCCAAGACTCCATAAACACCAAGTCATCCAAAATTTGTCATGGGGTAGATAAGGTGGTTTGGGACCCTTAGAGTTTAGAATTAGGCTCTAGGGTGACTCGGGTGGTCAATATAAGTGAGGCTTGGCCCACTAGAGTCATGAAGTCAAGGTCTAGGTTACTAGGTAGGTGAATGATGCTATGGATAAGCGATTTTGCTCGAACATCTTCATTCATAATTTTAAATTATGTTTTAGTTTTTCTATACAATAGAGAATAATTAAAGTGTTAACAATAAAATTGTTAACTAAATTCGTCACCCTTGTGTCACAAACAAAAGGGTTCCATACATTTAATAACCTTTAAATTTGATTATTATTATTATTATTTTGTTGTTATGATACAGTTTTTATTTGTGTAATTGAGATTAAACATATTTAAACACTCTTAGAATTAATTTGTGAGAGACTTTTTGAAACCATGAGACAAGTAAAATTTCACATCATAAATTTCTCATATAATTGAAAATAACTAATTGGTATGCTCGACATGAAACACCTTTAAATCTTAATTTATAATTCCTTAACATTAAACATACTTCAAAACTCTATTACAGATTTTATTTGAATGCAAGTAACATCAAATATTCTCCAAACCATCCAAAATAGCATCAAACACACTTTAAAGCCATGACAAAGTTTATATTTGTTGTACTAATCTACCTTAAACATAATTTAAAACCCTAAGTTAAATGTATCCCACATCAAATTCACTTCAAAACCTTGATAATGAAATTATTTGAGCATATTAACAACATACACACTTCAAAAACACTCACGAATGACATTATTTTAAAACAAAGAAAAAATTATATCCATATCTGATGCAGGGGCATTGGGGTATAGGCGAAACAATCGAAGATGATCGATAATAGAAGACAGACCAGAGGGATATCCGAATACCACTGGTGCGGGAAGACTAGCAGTCGAAGCCAAGCAGTCGAACATGAACCTGTCGATGTATGGTCGACAGAGGCGAAAGTCGAAGGAGTCGAAGGTCAATCAGTGGTCGAATACTGACACTGATGAAAACGACAAAGGCCAAGAGTGGGGGATGCGAAAAACTGGAAGACATGGAGACTAAGTGAAGCTGACAATTTAAGTCGAGAATTGACAAAGCATAGAATGGTCAACGTGTCGAAGAGGACAGTGATTAGATCGACAATTGTAGCAAAGTTAAAGAAGTGTAGAGGTTGAGGCACCGTACCTACAGTCGTTGTGGGTAGTTGAGGAAGTTAATGGTAGTTAGAAAGGTGGTTGAGATTGATCCAAATGTCACCACATGGGGGATGTTGTGCAGGCACGTTCAGGGGTGTTGACAACTACAGGTCTATAGGATCAGAGATGTTTTGGAAGACAGACTAAGGACACCTCGGGGAATATAGATAGGGTGGACCTCGGGAACAACATCATAGCAAAGTAGAAGATGGGTGCGAAGGCACAAAAGAGAGGATTCTCCGGATTCGTTGGAGGAGAGGATCATGGGGATTGCACACAAGAGAGATAACACACAATGGAGATCACACAGTTAGGGTAGAGATTACTCCTATGTATTGTAACAGGTTTAGGGCGACATGTTTATTAGTTTGCATGTAATTTTGTAAATGATTCAAGTTATATAAGCCAACTTCTTGGCATTTCAAGCTCACATCTAGTCTTTGTGAGCGTGTTAGTGTGTTTCTGTTAAGCAATAGGGTCCGACTGACCTGCCTTGCATCAGTTGGTATCAGAGCAGGAAAATAATCCTGTGAACGTTAGAGACTTCGATACTAGACCAACTTGAGTCAGTTGGTATCAGAGTTGAAAGATCCTGAGAGAAGGAAGAACCCTGTAAGTCAGTTGAGTAGAAGAATCCTCAAAGTAGGAGAGATCTCGATACCATCTTGCCTTGCATCAAGTGGTAGAAGAGCGGGAAAATCCTGCGTATGATTAAAAAACGCTAGCTGCGGTTGGGTAGAGTTGTCCACGTGTGGTGAAATTCTGGTTGTGATTGGATAAGTGGAGATTTTCAACTGAGGTTGAAAACAATGGCACAAAGAGGTGTAAATATCCATGGTGTAGGACGAAGAGAGCGAGGAGGTGCAAGAGTCACAGTAGACTGTGACATGTTCGACGAATGGATGCGAACAATGAAGAGCTTGAATAATGAGTTTGCAACAATCAAGGAATCCCAGAGATGTGGATGCGTTCCCGATGCACTTGACCACAGCGATGAAGAAGTCGAGGAAGTAGAAGCTTGGGAGGTAGTAGAAGAATAACCAGAATATAGATTCATCAAGCTACTGACAAAAATGAGAGGTAAGGAAAAAATGGATGTACCTACCTACTTAGGAAGTCTTGATCCATAAGACTTGATAGACTAGATCAAAGAGATGGAGAAATACTTCGAGATAAGGAAGCTAGAGGATCCCAAGAGGGTTAAAACCGCATGTATGATGTTAAAGGATGATGTCTCATTGTGGTGGGACTATGTACAGGATGACATAGTGAAGAAGGGAAAGGAAAACATTAATTCTTGGGACATAATGGTTTCCAATATTAAGGGGAAGTTCTTGCTAAACGACTATGTGATTTCCTTGTTCAGGAAGTTACAAAACACTCGACAAAAACAGATGACCGTGAAGGAATACAGTGAATATTTCTACAGACTATCGATTAGATCCGGTCAAACCGATGAAGGCAAAGAAGCGGTCACAAGATACGTAACGGTTTGAAGTATGTCATACAGGAAGAGTTGAGCCTGTCAAATTTCAGAACGGTTGGTGAATCCTACCAACTAGCACTGAAGGTGGAGGAAAATCTGTCAAGAAGAACAACATCGACTAGAGGAAATATGACTGGTCGAGGTGCGAATACTACTCCCACAAAAGGACAAAGTATCTCCCACAAAAGGAAAAAGTAGTGTGACCAAGAGAGAAGTCGTCAAAGACAACCTGCTTGCGGAAGGGACATTGACTAGGGAGAAAGAAAAATAAAATTGACAGGATGGTTGAGAGACCCGCGGTCGGGGTGCATTCGGTCGAAATGGTCCAGCAAAAAGAAAAGAAGCTTACAGACCGGATATAGTCTTTTATAAGCTTCGAGGAGTGGGACACAAAGATTACGAATTCCTAGAAAATTTACATGTGGCAGAGGATTCAAAACCTAGATGTCGACATGAAAAGGGTGACGAGAGGACGAGTTCGACATCCAAAATTTGTGGATATGATCGAGACAAATATTGAAACTATACGACTAGGGGGTTGTTGGTTCAGAACGACCAACGAGAAGAGAAGGAGCCAATACAATGAAAGGCCATTTTCAGAACCAAAGTGCGGATTGCTGACATATACTGCAAGACCATTGTCGATGGAAGCAGTACAGAAAACCTAGTGTCGATGGAGATCATCGACAAGTTGGGTTTGAAATGTCAAGAACAACCAAATCCATACAAGATATCATGCTTACATAAAGGACATCATGTGAAGGTAACTAGATAGTGCATGATCAACTTCAAGGTTGGGAAACTTGAATACTGTGTGTTGTGTGATGTAATCCCAATGGACGCTTGTCACCGGTTATTAGGAAGAACATGGAAATATGATCGGAAGAGGATCTATGATGGTTGAGCATACACAGTCACAGTGTGGAAAAATGGCACACAAAGATTGTTAAAGGCAAAGCAAGAGGACAGAGCCGACTCCAAAGAGGGATAGAGAAACTATTCGGAGAAGAGAGTGTTGATGTGCTCAGCAAAGGAATTCCTAGTAGAGGAAGAGAAATAATTGGGATGTTTCTCCATCATTCAGAAAGGACCAAGTGTTGAAAGGTCGATGACAGAGAGAATTCCGATAGAAGTTGAAAGGATGTTGGATGAGTTTGAGAGCATCATGGTCGACAAGAAACCGACAGGATTGCCATCGACGAGAAGCATATCCCATCAAATCGAATTGACTCCAGGGTCGAGTTTTCCAAACAAGGCACCACATAGAATGACCTTGAGAGAGAGTGGGGAACTCAATCGACAAGTCTAGGAATTGTTGGACAAATTATTGATAAGAGAAAGTCTGATCCCATGTGCAGTACCAACTGTACTAGCACTGAGGAAAGGAGGAGAACGGAGGATGCATATAGACTCCAGAGCTATCAACAAGATCACGATCAAATATAGATTTCCATTGCCAAGGATGGACGACTTGATTGACTATTTGAGAGAATCAATATATTTCACCAAGATTGACCTGAAGAGTGGATACCACGAGATCAGGGTCATAGAAGGAGATGAGTGGAAGACAACCTTCAAGACGAAAGAAGGTCTGTATGAGTGGTTAGTCTTGCCCTTTAGATTGACTAATGCATCCAGTATGTTCATGAGTCTTATGAACGAGGTACTGAAGCCGTTCTTGGGAAATTTCGTTGTAGTATACCTCGATGACATCTTTATATTCAGATGAACCAAGACCGAACATTTGGAACACATTTGACAAGTGTTGCGGAAGCTGCAGGAAGACAACCTGATGGTGAACCTGCATAAATGTTTCTTCATGAAGGAAGAACTGGTGTACTTGGAATTCGTAATATCGGGTAAAGGGTTAGTGATGGACCCAAAGAAGGTGAAGGCTATATTGGAGTGCCCAGAGCCAACAAGCATGACAGAAGAGCGAATTTTTCATGGAATTGCTAATTTCTACAGGAAGTTCATAAGAGGATTTAATCGGATATGTGCACCTTTGACATAGTGCATGAAGAAAGGGGGTTCAAGTAAATTGAAGGTGCACAGAAGACCTTCGACAAGTTGAAGCAAAAGGTGACAGAGATCCCGGTAGTATCTCTCCCGGATTTCGACAAAGTTTTCTGAGTCGATTGTGATGCAAGTGGAATGGCAATTGGCCAGTGTTGAGCCAAAAGGGTCGACCAATTGCATCATTCAATGAAAAATTGGATGAAGTGAAGCATAAATATTTGGTGTATGATCAAGAGTTATATGTTATTATGAAACCATTGAAGAAGTGGAGGCATTATTTGTTGCCAAAGGAGTTTGTTTTATATATAGACCATCAAGCACTAAGGTACTTGAACACTCAGTCGAAGTTGAATCAGCGGCACATGAAGTGGAATGAATTTTTGCAAGGATATACCTTCATGTTATGACATAAGTTGCGCAAGTCAAACAAGGTTGTCGACGCGCTGAGTCAAAGAGTTGCATTACTGAACACGAAAACAGTTCAAGCGATGGGAATAGAGTCGATGAAGATGGAGTATGAAACCAACGAGGATTATGCGGAAGCATGGAAGGCTAGTCGCGAACCATGGAGTGTCAACATAACTACATGCTTGGATTATTTTATCCAAGAGGGATATCTGTTGAAGGAACAATAGCTATGTACTCCCAAAAGATCGATAAGAGAAAACCTAATCCGAGAGCTGCATAGTGGCGGATTAGCAGGCCATTTTGGCATTGACAAGACCAAGGCATTGGTCGAGGAGAAGTACTATTAGACAGGGATGGAGACAGATGTTAGTAAGTGGGTCCGACAGTGCCGAATTTTCCAGTTGGAAAAGGGGTGAATTCAAAACACGGGGCTGCATGCACCATTACCAGTGCCGAATGTCCCATGGGAGCACATGAGCATGGATTTTTTGCTAGGATTGTTGAAGAAACAACAAGGTAATGACTCAATATTTGTGGTAGTTGACAGATTTTTGAAGATGACAAATTTTATTCTGTGTCGGAAGACAAGTGATCCGAGAAGCATTGTTGTATTATTTTGAAGGAGATAGGACTAAATGGGTTTCCGAAGAGTATAACGTTGGATAGAGATACCAAGTTTATGGATCATTTCTGGAGAACCCTATGAAAGAAACTGGACAAGAAGTTGCAGTTTAGCTTAGCATACCATCTGCAAACTGATGGATAGACCAAGGTAGTAAATATAAGTTTGGGAAACCTTTTTAGATGTTTAACGGTCGTCAGACCCAAGTAGTAGGAGAACATGTTGGCGCAAGCAGAATTCACATACAACAACTCTGTGAATTGGTCGACATGCATGAGCCCATTCGAGATTGTTCAAGATCGAAGCCCACATGGTGTGGTGGATTTGTTCAAAGTACCGACATAAATGAGGAAGAGTGTAGATGCAGAGACATTTACAGAGCACATGAAGGAAGTACATGAAAAGGTATGCGAATAGATCGAAAAGAGTAATGCGGCATACAAGCTAAGGGCTGACAGGAAGCCAAGGCTTTATTCATTCCATGAGGGAGACTTAGTTTATGCACACTTAAGGAAAGAGATGTTACCGATAGGGTCATACAACAAATTGAAGCTGAGAAAGATTGGACCATGTAAGATTCTGAAGAAGATTTCAGACAATGTTTATGTGTTGGAGATGGTGAAAGAGTTGAGCATTTCTCCTATGTTCAACATATAAGATCCGTACAAGTATGAAGAAAGTTCAACGAGCAGCAGCATGGAAGTGTCCAACATCAACTGGACATGACAGATTCCATGTTGACATAAGGAATAAATCGTCGAAGTGATGGATGAGCATGAAGTTAGACGCACAAGGAGTTCATTGAATAAAGAATACTTATTCCGATGGAGAAACTGTGAGCTAAAAGAAGTGACATGGATTCTAGAGGAAGAGTATAAGAGATGGATGGAGCAGTTAAGTTATTTTTCACCTGGGGAAATTGATGAAGGGGCATCAGGTCCTAGGAGAAATAGTCAAAGATGATCGACAAGAGAAGACTGACTAGAGGGATTATCGATGACCACTGGTGCAGGAAGACTGGCAGTCGAATCCAAGCAGTTAAGTAGGAAGTTTTTGAAGTATGGTCGATAGAGGAAGAAGTCGAAGGATTCAAAGGTCAACGAGCGGCCGAACACCGACACCATCGAAAGTGGCAAAGGAAAAGCGTGCGAGATGGCTTGGATCGGAAACCATGGACACTAAGTGAATCCGACAAGTTAATTCGAGGACCAACGAAGCACAGAATGGTCAATGTGTTGAAGAGGACAATGATTTGATCGATAACTATAGAAAAGTCAAAGAAGTGTAAAGGTCGAGGAAATGTATCTACAACCATTGTGGGTAGTTGAGGAAGTTAATGGGAGTTAAGAAGGTGGCTGAGATCGAGCTAGATGTCACCATAGGAGGTATGTTGTGCAGGAATGCTCAAGGGCGCTGACAAATGCAGCTCTGCAGCATTAGATATGTTTCAAGGGCGCTGACATTCCTCTTTTCCTGAGGTTTTCATAGGTTAAAATTCTTCCCCAAGAAACCGACCAATAGAAGACCATGACTTTAAGCCAGGCGTGCATCCCCCACACCTTCTTCCAAATGTTACTAGCCTCCATGTTACTGTTGATTCTGATGTTGTAAGCCTCCTTGATACTAAAAACACCTTTCGGGTTATAACCCCATCACAGCTTGTCAGGCCCCATTTTTACATGAATAACACATTCCTTAAGCATAGTCTCAAAAGACCTCCAATTCTCCATATTGATAAGCCCTGCCATCCAGCCATAGTCATCCCACTATCTATGGCTATCAACCAAGCCCTCCTCCCAATAGTCACAAAGTTTGATCTTGTCGACAGCAATACTTCTAGCTCGAATGTCCTGCCACCTGGGGTCAGCACCCAGTTTAGGGAGCTACTGCCAAAAGACATCCTAGAAGTTGGCAGAAGCACCACTGAAAATTTCCCAAAAGCTATGATCTTGCACAAGATTATGGTCAAAGAAATCTTTAGTACAAATATGAGAACCATTCCTGACTTCATTGAAACGGATCAGATTCCCATGAAGCCTATCTCTAGCATATTTCATGTGCCACAAACGAGCCCATGACCACTTCCACCAAATTTTGCAGCCATAGACTTCACTAGGGATCTCAGGGTCTATGATGCCAAGGCCCCGAGTATTCTTAGCATGACAGAGCTTTTCCTAGCCAACCAATGCAAACTTTGATTTTTCCTCCCTGCCACCCCACAGGAAGTTTCACTGGATACTCCTTATTTCTTTGAGAACCGATTTAGTAGTAGAGAGGATAAAGAAGAAGTAAACAGACGTAGCCTTGAGAACAGATTTAACCAAAACTAACCGGTTGGGGAGATTTAGAGGTCTGAGAGTCCAACTAATAAGCTTTTTTCGGATCTTGTCAATTAAGTCCTACCACGAGACCTTCCGAATGGTGCTTTCTGTGAGGGGAACACCCAGGTACATTGAGGGGAGAGAGCCTTTGGCATAGCCTAAAATTCTCAGAATATTACGCTGGGTGATTTCAAGAGTATGGAAGAAAAAGACTTGAGAGTTGGTAGGATTGACTTCAAGCCCGGAGGCCTTCGCAAAATGTTTTAAGCCTTTCTTGAAGATATGAGCTTCTTGGACTGAAGGGTCCCATGAGCATAGTGTCATCAATGAACTATTGGTGCGTCTATTTATACAAACCAGGGTGGAGCTGGAGGCCACAGATACTACCATCATTAGCCAGGCTCTAGAGGAGTCTCCTCAGTCCCTCAGCAATAAGGATAAAAAGAAAAGGAGAAAGGGGATCCCCCTGACAGATGCCCTGAGAAGCCTATAAGATCTTAGATGGGGATCCATTGAGAAGAATGGAAAAGAAAGGAGTATAGATAAGGTTCATAATCCATTTTACCCAGGTTCTGTCAAATCCAAAGGTCTCCAAAATGCCATGCATGTACTGCTAGCTGAGCTTATCAGAAGCTTTTGCTAAATTCAACTTGATAAGCATACCAGGTTTCTTTGTAAGCTTTAGGGAGTGGATGGTTTTGTGAACCAAGATGATACCATCCAAAATTTGTCTTCCTTCAACAAAACTGGATTGCTCCAGGCTGATAAGGGAGGGGAGTAGAGGTTGGAGCCTATTAGCGATCACCTTAGTAATGAGCTTGTAAATAAAATTATAGAGGGATATGGGTATGAACTTTCCAAGGGAGTCATATTCTTCCTCCTTCGGTATAAGTGTGAGGAAGGTAGCATTAAAAGCTTTTAGAACCCCCCCACATCTTCATGATTCTTCAACAATGCCCAGAACCTCAAACTAGATCATATCCCAGAAAGAGTGGAAAAAGTTAGTGGTAAAATCGTCCGGTCTCAGGGCCTTCCCAAGAGCCATCTGATGCATGGCCACCTCAACTTCCTGAAGAGACAGAAGTTTGTTCAGTAGCTCGTTGTGGTCTCTATATACAATTCTGGGAATGTGACGAGTTATTTGGGAAATAAGAAAGCTCTGATCCACCCTGTCTTCCTTTAAGACAGTGGCAAAATGGTTGAAAAGAACCTCTTCAATCTCACATCTAGTTTCCACTTGACTCCCATCAACCTTTTTTATCTTAAAAATCTTGGATCTATGGCAATTTTGAATAACCGTGTTATGGAAGAATTTTCTGTTCTTCTCCCTATCTTGGAGCCATTGGTTCCTAGACTTGTGTTTCCAGTAGATCTCCTCCTGCCTTTCCCTGGCTTCAATTTGGTCCAGCAGGAGGTGCTCCATCTCTCTTAAGGCATCATCCCATCCTTCAATCATGCCTCTGCACTAGATCTGCTCCAAACCTTCGATCAACTTTTGCTTGTCCTCGAAGATTTTACCAAAATCTTCCTTGTTACAAATGCAAATTTTGGCTTTGAGGGCTTGGATTTTTTTTTTCTTATGAAATTGGAACATTCTGGTACCTTCCAGGGGGACAAGCTCCTTCCACCACTGCCCCACCAATTCTTTGAATTCTTTATGTTCCAACCAAAACTGAACCGAAAAGGTTTATAAAGGACAGTGTTTGACCGATCCCAATTGAGACAGATAGGCCAATGGTCAGAGCACGCTGAGGGAATCACACTGGCACTAACCTCTCCTATGCCATGGGCAATGTCCTCAGAAGTCAGGAATCTATCAAGTCTGGATGCCACAAGATGTTGACCTCCTCATTTTTTATTCCATGTGTGCCATGCATTTCCAATCTCAATGTCAAAGAAAGCACTATGGGATGAAAACTCCCTGAATGCTTCTTGGAATTTGTCCAGAACTCTTTTGCCACCCTTCTTTTCATCAAGCAAGGACATGAGATTAAAATATCCACCCACAATCCAAGACCGTGAAACAGCTTGTGCTAGCATCGAAGATAAAAATCTGATAAAAGATTTCTTAAGAGAGAAAGCACTAGGACCATAAATGTTAACCAGAGTACCTTTCGCACTAGAGTCTAAAATAGTAAAATTAGAAGAAATATAAAACTGATTAGTTCTCCAATCAGACAGAAGAACATAGTGAGGGAGCCATAATACAAATAGACCTCCATCCATGCCAGCAGCATCTGTCGCAATGACATTGTAGCCTTTCCAGATCCTTTGACCCACCTTCTCCATAGTTTCAGAACTACATTTTGTTTCTTGTAAAAAAAGAACATCAGGTTTCTCCATCTTGATCTTTCTATCCAGCATTTTTATTTTCCTCAGACGGTTACACCTTCGGATATTCCAAGAGATGAGCTTCATTGGGTAACCTTACTAGCTTCCGAAAAGGCCGCCTTAATCGTCGAGTACTAGCCTGATTCGATGAGTCTCACTCCAATATCTGCAATTCTTTATCTGTTGGACTTCCTGCCCCTTTTCATTTCCTCCTCTGGAGATTTCATTTTTTCTCGCTTTGTGGGGATCCGAGGATATCCCGAGCTGCTGACAAGCCTTGTATTTGATAATTGCCTCCTCTAGAAGCTCTAATTGCTTGCCTGAGAAGTAGCCCTTACCCTTTTTGTTACATTCTTTTTCAATTTCATCAAGATAGAGTTCTACCAACTCCATTTCTTCGTCTTCTTCTTCCTCCATAGTCATCATTTGATTTTCAGACGAAGCTTCCCGAAGCATTGGAGTTTCAGCTTCCATCGCAACTGTTTCTTGAAGATTCTTCCCTTTAGTTTCAGCCTGGTCCTCCTCCACAATTTCTTTGAGGATCTGGAAGGGATTCTTTCTATTGACCCCTTTTTGATCTTTCTCCTTTCCTTTCTTCTGGTGATCTCTACCTCTATTCCTCCACTTACTTCGGACCTGGGTGAAATCTTCTTTGTCCTTCACCCCCTCCTAGGCAAGATTGGGCGAGGGAGGTGTTTAAGAAATCTTTGGGAAGTTCCTACCAAAATGGCCATAATCATGATAGATTCTAGAACGAAAATGGAGTTGATCATAGTCAAGGGACTGGATCCACTCCTCGTCATCCCAGTTTAGGCTGATTTCTTCACGAAGATCTTTAGATAGTTCCATGTAGATGCAAATACAGGCACATGCAGTGTATCTCTAGAACTTGGTCTGCTCTGAGACTTTTACAAACTCTCCAAGTGTATTTCCAATGTCTTTCAAGATCTCCAAATCCCAATACTCACAGGGGAGAGAGTAAAGCTTGATCGAGACGGGGGAAACTTGCATGTCTTCCATTTCAGGGTTAAATCTTTCTTTCCATGGTCTAAGGTATAGACCTGAGGAGAGAAAGAAATAAGGGCCTCCATCCAGAACCCTATCCCTGTCCTCCAAATTGAAGAAAATAATAGAAAAAAATCCCTTGGCACCCAAGTGTAAATCATAATTCCCTTTGGGTTTCCATGTGGTCTTGATCCAACGAACCTGATATTTTTCCCAAGGCCATATCCCCATAGACTTCCCAATCAGGGATTTCTCCTTCCATTGCTCGACCCTCTCTCTGATTTTGTCATATTTGACTTGGATGGTAGGAATAGTCAAGGTTTTGGGAAGGCAGCCTCCCTGCCCCACTCTTCTAGTCCTCTCTGTCTCCGAACCGTTGGATCCATCTGAACCCATGTCCTCATCCCTAGTCAAACATGAAGATTCTGAGGACAAGGTCGGCATATTGGCCCTATGCGTCACCAGGGTAGCCAAGCCCAACAAAAACAGTCGCCCTGTAGCCTATCAACGCTGAGAGTTGTATAGGCGTGTGATCTAAAGCTTCAAACCCTAGCAGATTACACCATCATCCCGTCATTCGTCGACTCATTGCAATAGTATTACTTTTGACAATCATAAAGCTTCCCACCATAGTTCATATGAGTTAAAAGTTTAGGAATGTTAGTATTGTGGTAAATATTGTTTAATGGTGCTCTAATGTGGATGTATGCAAGGCATTTTATGAGAAAGTGGTTTTCATTTTCAACCCTCTTCATGCCACAAGGATGATAGATTCTTTCATCTCATGGAGTTTTAGGAATTGTCTAGTACCCCACTTCAATATGGAGCTCATGAGAGTTTGTTCATATGTTATCAATTTTGTTTTCTTCTTTATGCTACTTTAAACAAGAGACATACTATTAATCTTCTAGAATATTGTTGATCACCTCTTTATAATAAGACAATTTTCTCTTACCTTCTAACTCTTTATCACACAACATCTTCTCCTTAAATTTAGATGGAATAATACTTTTAGTATTGTCACTATTATGTAAAGTATCTCTTCTTCGACTCCCCAATGATTTATCTGAGACTTGGCATATTTATGTCAACATCACTAAGTCACTAGGGGTTTTGACTAGATTATGAAACAATCTTTGGAAGCCTCTTGTCTATTGCGTTGTTTATCTTCTTCTTGTATATTAAGTACATATTCATGACCATGTTATCAATTGGGGAAAGACTCACTTCTATGAGGAGGATATGATAGGGCACATTGCCTTTGATTTTGAGATTAAATGATATAAAGAAATTTTTGTGTTTCTTTATTCTTCTCTATGATTCTTTAGATATGTTGCAGTCCCAAACTTCACAACCATATAAGATAATAGGAGTGACTAGAGTATCAAAGAGGAGTTTCTTCTTATCCGAAATCTAGAGGTCTATTGACTTACAACTATTTTCAAGTCCATAATAAGATTTCCAACCTCCATTAATTAATTTTTCAATCTTATGGTTCCATATACGGTTATGATGAAGATCGATTCTGAGATATTTATATAAAGTCACTTACTCCAAGTTGTTGTTTTCATCCATAAAATTAGCATATGAAATCTTTTGGGATTTGATTACCATTACCTTTGTTTTGTTAGTGTTAATAGTAACCCATACTAGAGAAAATTCCCTTCATAATTTTTAGTTGCTTGTCGAAACAATAGGGGCTTCTCACCATAAGAACAAAATCATTACCATAGAGAAAAATGGTGATGAATATACTAGCTAGAGATGTGAAAGAACAACCTTCCTCTTTGAAACAACCCTCTAGCTTATCAATGTAAATACCAAAAAGGTAGGGGATAGGGGACAATCTTGATTAACACATATTTTACAATTAATTGCTTATGATCATACCATATAGTTCCTAAACTTAGCAATAACCTTCTTGTACAACCTTATTGCAACATCTCTCAACTAGAAATGGACTTTTATCTCTTCTAATTTATTCCAAAGGTTAGCTTGAGGCATTGTGTCAAATTCTTTTCTAATGTCATCTAAGGGAAAAAAAACATTACTTATATTATTGCAACACTCCTCAACAATGGTCCTAGGAGTAATAATGTTGTCCACAATTGAATGATAGAACTAAAATATGGTCTATCCTTTAGGTATTTTTCCATGACTTTCTAGTCATATGATAATCTTCTTTTCTAGAGAAATTCCATATAACATGACCAAAAGATGTCTAGTCATAATGGTCCTATATTTAGATGGCTTGTTTTTATCTTCGCTTTTAACAATAGGAATGATGCGGCTTTTTCTCTAGGGTTTAGAGAATCCTTGCGTGACTCGTAAATTGAAGAGCATGTGGATGTGACAGATGAGAATAGACCCAGTAATTTTTAACTTTTTCTTGGTATCTTTTGATGTCCTTAGCTTTTCCTTTTGCACTATACTTAACCCAAAGCTCTATGTCTTCTAAACAAAATAACTTCTTCCATTGTAAAAAGGTTTTGAATGTTTACATCTTTTTAAGGTAGGAATTATAGACCCCTAAAGAATCTTATTATTTTCATTAGTTCCACAACTCCAAATTTTCCTTTATACTTTTTTAAGATCTACCACTTTAGGTGCAAGAGCTTCTCTTTATTTGTGTTTATATAACATCTACCACTTTAGGTACAAAAGTTTCTCTTTATTTGTGTTTATATAACACTTTCTTTTCTTTTTAATTTGAGATTTGTAACTAGAAATTTTGTTAATTTGTAATATATATGTTTTTAAAAAATACACATATATCATTTAAAATAATACATTAAGCTCTCATTAAAATTTAAAGAAAAAGAAAAACACATATATATGGTTAATAAAATAATTATGAAAAGTGAATTATCTCTCGGTACAATTATTTTATAAAGAAAAAAATAAAATTTAAAGCAAAAGAAAAACACATATATATGGTGTTAATAAAATAATTATATTTCCGTACAATTATTTTATAAAGAGAAAATGTATCAAAACTTTAGGGATTTGATAACTATAAAGGAAAAGTTAAAATTACGGGGATGTGTAATTTTTTATATGTATTTAATATACTTTATTATAAGTCTCTAATTAGTACAAATTACTTAGAGTGATAATATGGATACACAAAGTTGGTCAACATGAAAACATAATATCATTGGAGTGAATAATTAATACACTTTACTACAAGTTCATAATTAGTACTAGTTAGTTGGAGTGATACAAGTTCCTAATTCAAAAAATAATGGCATACTACAAGTTCCTAATTCGCACGAGTTACGTTGAAAAATAATGACATACTACAAGTTCCTAATTTGCACGAGTTACATTGAAAAATAATGACATACTACAAGTTCCTAATTTGCACGAGTTACATTGAAAAATAATGACATACTACAAGTTCCTAATTTGCACGAGTTACGTTGGAGTGAGAGCATGAACATATAAATTTGGTCAACATAATAACATTGGAATGAGAAAATGAATACTTAATACACCTTATTTCAATTCCCTAATGAACACAAGTTACGTTGAAGTGAGAACATGAATACACAAATTTGGTCAACATGAAAGCATAATAACATTGGAATTGGAAAATGAATACTTTATACTACTTAATATAGCTTGGTACAAATCCATAATTAGCATTAGTTACTTCGGAATGAAAACATGAATACACAAATTTAACCAACATAATAACATTATAATGAGAAATTAATATTTAATACACCCTACTACAAATCCCTAATTAACACAAATTATGTTGGAGTGATAACATGAATACATAAACTTAGATAAACTAAACATAAATAAACTTAGTCAACCTCATAACATAGTAAACACAAACTAAAAAAAATAATAAATCTGGAAACATAATAAGTTAAATTAGAACGAGAACATAAATAAGGATTTTGGATTAATTTTTTTTATCAAGTGGATAGTATGACAAAACCATTTAAGGTTATTTTTTGAAAATATTTAATTATTTTCTGAAATTGATTAAATAAATTTTTTAAAGAACATTTTTAAATTGTAAAATTCATCTAACCAGAAAAGGAAGATCGTTGGTCAACACGCAACATGAGCTTCCGTAACACGAATGAAGAGTTGCTAATCTGGCTGCTCACAAATTCGCAGGAACCACTTAAAATTGCCGACGTTCGCATCTCCCATTGGGATCCCTGGACGGATGCGGACACATAATTTCATTATTCGCATTTACGACATAATACACTTTTCCTTGCAACGGGTTTCATTTCTCGGCACTTCCCCGTGCAGCAGCTGGACGCCTCGCTGTAATTTGACTTTCAAACTAATCACATTCAAACATTAAACGCCCCCTGGAACCATAAAAGAATCGAACGATCCCTGCAACAATTTATGAATGTTTCTCCCTTGCTGGCTTCTGCGGGCTTCTATCGTCAGAGATAGCTATTAGCAGGTATAGCTCTCCCATGTCAATATAGTCATGATCACGACTTACATATATTTGTGCTCTTCATGAACTGTGATTAAAATAATGAATTTTTACTGAGGGCCTTCGTTTTTAACTGTTACTTGCAGGTGTAGTAGCTGCAGCTGATTTGAAGAAGTGCTCTGCATTTCAGTCTGAATATCGACAGTGAAAAACCGGCAATGTCAAATTCGTCAGCTAATTCCGCCCAGAGACCATCCTACCAAGGTAACTTTCCTACGAAGTGTCAATGTTCAGATCTGTGCTTATGTGCTTATTGCTGGGTTGTTTAATAAGATCTAGTTACCAAGTTCGAACTCGAATACGGATTGGCAAAAAAAATGCATATTAAAAATTCTCAATTCGATAAAAAATCGTGAGTATAATCAAACAAGAACATAAAATATGTGATTATCAATTAATTGACAACAATATCAGTGGCCGACTGGATTCAATAACTTGCTTGCCTCACTGGCTTTTGGGGTTGCTTCTATGCAGATGTCTATGGCCTGCCTATCATCCATAGCCATTATTTTCTTCAATCACGTAAATCTTTTAAATCTCCACGATTTCTGTTGTGAGAAGGCTGTAATTATCTCCTTGCTTGTAATTATCTCCACGATTTCTGTTGTGAAAAGGCTGTAATAATGAATTATTTTGGAAAGATTCATTGTTCCCCTCGGCACAACCATGTTACATGGTTTCTTGTTATCACTAGTCCCGCAGATTCTCGTAAAATGAATAAGACGATCAATGACTTGCATCAAGGAAAGACAGAAAGGCAATTGATGATCAACCTTAGCAAGACTAATGTAAAAGTCTTCAATGCGGCTAAAATAGCCTCCATATTGGACCTTCATTTCTTCTTCAATGGGAGCTAGATAGAGATGGCTGCAATTTACTTGGAAGCCCATTACCTTGTAATTGTTCAAATTCTTAAATTAAACATCATTTGTTTCTTAGGCCGTTTCCAAATTAGATGAAAACGAATCGAATCTGATGAATAATTCGTCCACCGAACGGAAACCGAATTGACGTATTTCCGAACTAATTGGGCCTAGTATTGGGGAATTTGGTAACTACCAATAATCTAGTAATCTAGGCTGAGCTTATCTCGATTTGCTCCATGCTTATTGAATGGAGGGAATCAACCATTAAGATAAAAGATTTTTAGTAATCTGAATGGAGGGAATCAACCATTAAGATAAAAGATTTTTAGTAATCTAAATGGGATGTGGTGGGTGGGGGTTGGACCTTATTGTTCACAAAGACTAGATGTGAATTGGAATGGCAAAGTTGGCTTCTATTACTTGAATGAATTATAAAATTATATGAAATCTAATAAACAAGTAGACCTTGACCTATTACAAATAACAGAAATTAAACTCTGTTTCTCTTAGTGTATTTCCCTGTGTGTAGGATCTCATTCTTTCTTCGTTGAACAGAGGATCATTCAAAGGAATCAAATCTCCCAAAATCGCTCTCAAAAGTGTAAACCCCTTTCTAGATATGTTAAGGAAATGTGTAGTTTTATATATCTTCGAGGCAATGATAATTGGGTTGTTGTTTATCGAGATATTATAACTAACATGCTGACGGTGAACGCCGATAGAGTTCTGCTACTCTACTTGATACTACAGGAATTCGAAGGTTGACATATACTTAATTAATAAAATAAATAAATAACTAATAGTGAGTTAAATTTTTTTCTTTGAAAATCTCTCAGCTTTAAATTTTATTTTGCGTACCAGAAACGTCGAAAAATTTATTGAGTACCACAAACAAAAAATCCCAATTCTATATCTAATTTAAAAGCTACAAAATATCACAATTCTATATCTAATTTAAAAACTACAAAATATGGGATTTTAAATTTTAAACATAATTAATGGTAGAAAGATCACAATCTGGATAACAGTTATAAAACGCCCCTACAAAGTCTGATCCATTTCTACTGAATATGAATTCGGTCACTAGACCATGTGCATAGATCTGCGTAGATTCGATGATCTACAAATCTTCGAGAAATGATAACGTGTTTAAGAAGGTTTACTAATCAGGTCAAAATTTCATTAGGTTCAGGGGCGGGTTTTCTCACCATAGTGACTTGGCTTCAATTTTCCTAACATGGGTTCAATTTTCCTTGGGCTGAGCTAGCTGAGAGGACAAAAAGACACCTAAAATCGAATCAGTTAAAGATTGATATAACTTAGGATGAGTCAATCCCCATAATTTTGATAACTTAGATACCTAAAAAAAATTCTAGCTTAAAAAAAATGTACTAATGTGAAAATGACATAAGTTTTAACAGTATACAGCCACTACTACAAAACTGAAGCCAAAAGAAGAGCCGCCAATACTCATATCTGAGCGATGGTAATCACAACAAATAGATCCAATATTGGTGTGGTTTGATCTTGGTTACACCTGGAACTCGACAATCCACAGTAACAAATGAAAACCCACACAGATCTTTAAAGGATCTTGTCTTCTCCAAAACGGATATCACACAAAACGGATACCACATATTACAGATGTAATTCGGAGTGTTTAGATCTGAATTTATGTTATTTAGGCCATTTTAAAATTGAGCAATTAGTTTAGAATTGACAATCCCAATTACTGAAATTACAAAAATGTGAAAATAACAATTTAAAACAAAAATTTTAACCATTTTGAACCCAAACTTACTTTAAAAATGTCTTCCTAAGCTATACGATGTTGGTGGTGCTTTGAGTTGATACGTCCAGGTGTGAGCTGATTTGTCTAAGCTGATGGGTTCGAAGAAATTCGACATACTAATAGGAATCAACAGAAGAGAACAACAAAGCAAAAAGAATATCTACACATTTAGTGCAACCAATGTTAATATCATAAAATGAAAACCCTAATTTATATATACTGGAATCTTCTGATTAAAACAATGAGTAGAAAATTAATAGCGGAAGCATACCTGAATCCATTGAAGGAGAAACCTTACAGGAAGAGAACCCTTTGAGATGGTCTTCCAATTCTAGCCACTAGATTCTGTGTCAACTTCTCTGTGAGAGGATTTTCAGAAATTGGAATGTGTAATGGTAGAATGGGGACCATAACCCTATTTATAAACCGCTAGGGCAGTTCACAATAACCGCTAGAGCAGTTTTAATTTTATCACAATTATATTTCCGCCCCTCATAGAAATAATAATTATCTAATGGTATCTACACAATAATCTCATGACAATTATACCCTTAAGCCAATTAATCAATTATTAATTAGATCACTATATTTAGGCTTAATTAAATGATAGCATACACATTTTAATTATTTACATGTGTGGCCCAAATTATAGATTAATTACAAAAATTATTCTAACAATCTCCCACTGGGCCACATGCATATGTAATCAAATAAATGTGCTTAACCTTATGAGCTCAAAATTTGCTATCATGTCCTTAGGGTATATCCGAACAATCTCGTCCATTAACTATACTGAAATAGCATCAAGGTGGCCTTTGTTACATCACTCGTTACTAGACCAATCAATGGTCACATATATCTGCACAGCTAAATGACATAGATCAATCATGAGTGCATAGCATGGAAATTACATGCAATGTGATCTATTCATGCCTATTTCCAACTGGTCCTACTTAACTTTAATAAGATCAAATCTTTAGCATAATTTAACAGAGTGCAATAAAATGAATACTTTATTTCTGCAGAACACAATCCAAATGTATAGATAAAGTCTAAACATAACATAGAGCAATATACAATGAATAATATAAACTCCCACTAAATTTGGATATCCTCAAATGAGACAACACCCATATGAGCAGTGTGTTCATGAAAGACCTTGGGTGGTAATCCCTTTGTAAGCGGATCCGCTATCATGGAGTTTGTTCCAATATGCTCTATGGATATCTGTCCACTTTGTACTTTTTCTTTTACAACTAGGAACTTGATATCAATGTATTTTGATTTTGTAGAACTCCTATTGTTATTGGAATATAAAACTGCTGATTTATTGTCACAAAATATCTTCAGTGGTCTTTCAATACCATCCAGAACACGCGGCCCAGTGACAAAATTTCGTAGCCATATTCCTTGATTGGATGCCTCATAACATGCTACAAACTCTGCTTCCATGGTGGATGAAGTTATGAGTGTCTGTTTGGCAGACCTCCATAAAATTGCTCCACCAGCCAACAGATAAATATAGCCTGATGTGGATCTTCTGCTGTCTTGGCATCCAGCAAAGTCGGAGTCGGAATACCCAATGATCTCTAACTGATCCGATCTCCTATATGTAAGCATGTACTCTTTTGTTCTCTGTAAATATATCATAACCCTCTTGGCTTCTCTCCAATGATCCATTCCAGGGTTACTTAGATATCTGCCTAACATGCCAACAATGTACGCAATATCCGGACGTGTACATACCTGAGCATACATTAGACTCCCCACAACCGAAGCGTAAGGAATCTTCTGCATTTCTTGACTTTCTAAACTATTTTTAGGGCATTGATTAAGACTGAATTTGTCTCCTTTAGTGACAGGGGTATCACCTGGTTTGCTATTTTGCATGCCATACCTTTGGAGGACTTTATCAATATAGGTCCTTTGTGACAATCCTAAAATACCCCTAGAATGATCTCGGTGTATCTGGATTCCTAAGACAAAGGAGGCATCACCAAGATCTTTCATCTCAAAATGTTTTGATAAAAATCTCTTGGTGTCGTGCAATATGCTAATATCATTTGATAAAGTAAATTCATCTATAATTAATATGTCATCGACATATAAAACCAGGAAAATATACTTACTCCCACTGAATTTGTGATACACACATTCATCCATAAGATTTGCCTCAAAACCACATGAGACAATAATTTGATGAAACTTGAAGTACCACTGACGAGAAGCTTGCTTGAGCCCATAAATGGATTTAGTTAATTTACAAACCATATTCTTTGAGTCTTCGGACACAAAATTTTCTGGTTGTACCATATAAATTGTTTCATCAATGTCACCATTGAGAAACACTATTTTAACATCCATTTGATGTAACTCAAGATCATAATGTGCAACTAGTGCCATGATTATCCTGAAAGAGTCCTTCGTAGAAACTGGAGAGAAGGTCTCTTTGAAGTCAATTCCTTCTTTTTGAGTAAAGCCTTTAGCTACAAGACGTGCTTTATATCTTTCTACATTACCATTTGAATCCCGCTTGGTTTTAAATATCCATTTACAACCAATGGGCTTCGTACCAACTGGTAATGGGACAAGTTCCCAAACTTTATTGTCTTGCATAGATTTGTACTCTTCATTCATGGCTTCAATCCATTTCTGAGAGTTGGAACTTTTCATGGCTTGCTGGAAGTTGATTGGATCATCTTCCATCATTCCACTTTCTACCTCACGTTCCTGGAGATATACGATATAATCGTCCGAAATTGCACTTCTCCTCTCTCTAGTGGATCTCCTTAATGGCATATTTTCTTGAGGTTGTTGAGTTTGTTCTTCAGGAGCAATGTCCTCATTTGCAATTAAGGGTTGAACAATATTGTCTTTTGGTTGAGGATC
This sequence comes from Larix kaempferi, assembly GCA_027924585.1. NCBI lineage: Eukaryota > Viridiplantae > Streptophyta > Pinopsida > Pinales > Pinaceae > Larix > Larix kaempferi. The sequence continues at coordinate 11,251,247 of BSBM01000466.1, forward strand.
CAAATTTACTTCTTGATCAATGATAGGTAGTGAAACCTGTACATTATCAAAAGCAATAGTAGATCCCTCTTCCTCCTCAAGGACAATATTCCTAGCTTGATTTCTCCCCCCAAACTCAACATCCTCAAAAAATGTTGCAGTTCCCGTCTCAAAAATTGACCTAATAGCAGGATCATAAAATTTAAAACCCCTTGATCGCTCTGCATAGCCAATAAAGTAGCTGCTAACTGTTTTAGAGTCCAGTTTCTTTTCATGAGGCTTATAAGGTCTCGCTTCAGCTGGACATCCCCAAATATGAAAATGCTTTAAACTAGGCTTTCGACCCGTCCAAAGCTCATAAGGCGTTTTAGCAGCCACTTTAGTTGGCACCCGATTTAGGATATAAGCTGTCGTTTTGAGTGCTTCACCCCAGAGTTTTTCGGGTAAAGTAGAATGACTAATCATGCTCCTTACCATGTCCTTAAGAGTTCGGTTTCGTCTTTCTGATACACCATTCATGCTAGGTGATCCTGGCATGGTGTATTGAGGGACGATCCCACATTCCTCTAGGTATTTAGCAAATGGTCCTGGACGTTGTTCACCTGATCCGTCATATCTATCATAGTATTCACCAACACGGTCAGATCTGACGCTCTTTATTCTTTTGTTGAGTTGTAACTCAACTTCTGCTTTAAATGTTTTGAACACGTCCAATGATTGTGATTTCTCATGTATAAGAAATAGGTAGCCATATCTTGAATAGTCATCTATGAATGTTATAAAGTACTGCTGACCATTCCAAGATGCCATAGGGTATGGTCCACAGATATCTGTATGAATTAATTCTAAGACGTCTGTAGCTCTATTGGCACCTAATTTCTTTGTTTTGGTCTGTTTTCCTTTAATACAATCAACACAAATATCAAAATCTGAAAAGTCAAGTGATTCCAAAATCCCATCGGACACAAGTCGCTCAACTCTAGATTTAGAGATATGACCTAGGCGTTTGTGCCACAATGAAGCCGAATTATCTTTATTCAATTTACGCTTTGTACCTCGTGATTCCACATGCAAGGTTTCATTATAGGACGGAACAGTTTCCAACAAATATAGATTATCATAAACATTAAGTAAACCGGTTCCAACAGCATTTGAATTAATAGATAATGTAAATTTATTGTTTCCAAATGAACAACAATAACCTGATTTGTCCAAAACAGAAACTGAAATTAAATTCCGTCTGAAAGACGGTACAACAAAAGTATCTATTAGATCCAAAAAATAACCAGATTTCAATAATAATCTAAAGTGCCCTATTTCCTCTACTTCTACCGACTGACCATCTCCGACATAGATGCATCTTTCAGCATCACTTGGTTTTCGGTAACTCAGGCAACCCTGCATAGAAACACAAATGTGAGTAGTAGCACTAGAATCTAACCACCATGTGTTTCTAGATACTGAAGCTAAATTAACTTCAGAACAGACCAAAGTAAGAAATATACCTTTGTTAACACGCCAAGCAGCATACTTGGTACATTCCTTCTTAGTATGTCCAGGCTTATTACAGAAGAAACATGTTACCTCAACTTTCTGTTTCTTTTGTTCTGGACCCTTAGAAGCAGCAACCTTATTATCCTTATTCTTTCGTTTGCCCTTATCCTTGGAAGTGCTAGCCAGATGAGCACTTTCGGTCTTGCCTTGCTTCAATCTCTCTTCCTCTTGCACACAAAATGAAATGAGCTCATTAAGAGTCCATTTATCCTTTTGACAGTTATAACTGACCTTGAATTGATTAAATTGTGCAGGAAGAGAGATGAGAACCAAATGCACGAGGAAATCATCAGATAACTCGAGTTTCAAAGCCTTAAGTTTTGAAGCAAGATGATACATCTCCATGATGTACTCCCGAACATTACCCTTGCTTTTGTACTTCATTGAAATCAAGCTTGCTAAAAGCGTGCTCGTTTCAGCCTTATCGTTTTTGGCAAAATGTTTATGAATTTCTGCAAGGAAGTCACTGGCATTAGTAACCTCATTGGTTACCGCACCCCTGAAAGCTTCTGGAATGCCGCGCTTCATGATCATAAGACTTAGCCTATTTGAACGTTCCCACTTACCCCAATAAACCTCATCCTCTTGAGTACTATCCTCATTGAGTTCATCGGGTTTGGGCATTCTCAAGGCTAAATCTATATCCATGCAGCCTAAGAGAATCATCATATTCTCTTTCCAGTCCTTAAAATTAGTTCCATTTAACATAGGGACATTATTGATGTTGGCAGATATAGAAGTAGTTGATATAAAAGATGAATAGAGAACAAAATAAAATGAATCAAATAAACCATCATGTTCACATAAAATAAGCAATTAAACACATAATCTTTAAATTTAAAAACAAATTATGACATTTCAAGATACCTAGCACAACATTAATATCAAGTCTTTGGACAGTAATATTAACTGTAAGTGGTACTCTTGTTGTAGTGATCAAACATTGATAATAAGTTATGTCAAATAATGAATCTATCTTTGGATTGATTTATTATTCACATTAAGTTACCTTTATAATCATCACATATTTATCACCACAGGTATGTATGCAATTTGACCAAATATTAACTTTCCTTTGGGCCAGTCAATACCCGCATGAATCACATACACACAAATATCTAACACCCCCGAACAGACTAATCTACACGAAAGATGTCACTTTGGTGATTTTCCGCTTTAATTAGCCTATTTAAAATGCTAGATCAATAACTTAAATATTAATATCATAAAATGCTTTTAAATAATAATAATAATAGTAATAAAAAAATCAAATTCAAATTCAAATTCACAGTTTTGATCAATAATTATATACTAAATACAATAACTGTGCCAAACCAAGAAAAAATTTATTTAATACAAAAATTAAATTAAAACTTAATATATTATTATAAGAACATGATAAATATTGCAGCAGCAAGGGATAAAGGCGTTTTATACTCATATACATATATATATATTTGAAACTTTAACAGAATCATCACCTACTATTCCCAGAAAAAATTTCTAAGATAAATCAATTGGAAAGGTAATACTTTTGACTTCAAATACAATTTTTTCTGCACCTCTCTTCTTAACCAATGAATGTATCTATGTATACTCTTATAGAAAAAATAGCTAAAAGCACAGAAAGTAGGAAAATTTCTAAATGTATTTATGTATATTTTATATTAATACAATCGATTTCTATTGACTTTATCAAAATGAGCCACTGAATCCATTGACAAATATATATATATTAAATTAATAACTCAAAGAATTAATCAAGAAGTAGGCTCTGATACCACTTGTTAATATCATAAAATGAAAAACCTAATTTATATATACTGGAATCTTCTCATTAAAACAATGAGTAGAAAATTAATAGCGGAAGCATACCTGAATCCATTGAAGGAGAAACCTTACAGGAAGAGAACCCTTTGAGATGGTCTTCCAATTCTAGCCTCTAGATTCTGTGTCAACTTCTCTGTGAGAGGATTTTCAGAAATTTGAATGCGTAATGGTAGAATGGGGACCATAACCCTGTTTATAAACCGCTAGGGCAGTTCACAATAACCGCTAGAGCAGTTTTAATTTTATCACAATTATATTTCCGCCCCTCATAGAAATAATAATTATCTAATGGTATCTACACAATAATCTCATAACAATTATACCCTTAAGCCAATTAATCAATTATTAATTAGATCACTATATTTAGGCTTAATTAAATGATAGCATACACATTTTAATTATTTACATGTGTGGCCCAAATTATAGATTAATTACAAAAATTATTCTAACAACCAAGTCAAGTCAAAGAGCTGAGCGGTAATGAGAAATATGGGGACTTTTCACGGGACTATGATTCAGAGTTTTTTAAATATACATCCGAACAGAAATTTATCGGATTGCTATTTCTCTTTTTGTTTTGCAAGTGTATTTTACTTCTTCAATTGTATTTGTTGTCTCACTCTTAGCCTACTACGCTAAACTTAATCCAAAATTTAAGCTCAATTGTTATATTTGTTGTCATTTATTAGATATTTTTAGTTAAACTAGTTTAGCTACTAGTTATTCATTTTTTGCTACATGTTATCACCTACTTTATTACTTTTAATGTTATTAATTATAAATGATCATAAAATGCAAGTTATTTTTTATATTTATCGTTTTAAAATTGTTCAGTTACAAATTATCCATATCTACTTACATGTTATTACCCAGCTCTACTTCTAATTATGTAGCATGAATTGCCCAAATTATCTATACATCTTTCATCTAATAAGAATTATATATATATATATATATATAATAGTAATTTATTTCAAATTTTGAACAAGTTTATAAAATCATGAACAGTACATTTATTGCTTCCTAGTTCAATCTACTTAAAATATAAATGGCAATCCACTTTCTTGATGTTTTTAGATGTTTTGTTTCGAGGTTTCTTAGAGAGAACCCAAGAAAACTATCGAACCTTATGTATTACTTTATGTACTTTTTGATTTATAATGAATAACATTGATATGTTTTTTTGGCTGGAAAAAAAAATGGCAATCCACTCAAATTCTAAGATATAAATAACTCTATCATTATGTTACAGTAAAAAGCTCAATAATAGGAGTTAGGATTGAAATTTCATTTTACATCTGAATAGTACATGTGGAAATTTCATTTAAGTTCTGATTGATGTAATTTGTACAGGTGCATCTCAGCCGGAACGGAAGCTGACGCTGAGATGGAAACCAACACCGGAACAGATCCGGATGTTAAAATCCAGATTCGATTCTGGAATGGAAAAACCTTCCATAGAAGATATCCAAAGACTGACATCTCAGCTGCAACAGTTCGGACAAGTTGGGGAGGCCAATGTGTTCTATTGGTTCCGGAACAGAAGGTCCAGGTCCAAGCAAACCCAACGCCATCTTCAGCCTGTTAATGAAGGTACATCTTCTGAGTCCACCGGATCAAGTTAGTTCTTCAAGACACTTTGAAATCCCACTAAAAGCTTATATTCCCGCTCAGGTGACTGAACGTTCATACTTCTATGTTTTTGTGAACGATATATATATGATTGGTAATATTTGTGTGCAGGAACTGGCGAGAACTCCCTCGACGGCCAATTAATAAATATATTGGTAAACAGGATCCCCGTTAAAGTTCCCGTGGGAGCAATAAAAGTTAGGGATTTCTTCGGGGAAAATGCAGTTTTGCTTCACTCTACAGGCCATCCGGTTTCAGTGAATCAATTGGGATTCACCTTGGAAGGCCTGCAGCCTGGAGCTGGGTATTACGTGCAATATTATGGTATTCCCATAATAGGAAAATCTATCTTTTAGTAGTATTTAAGTTGGTATTTTTTTTTAGTACTACAAGCTAGCATTTTTAATGGTTGCTTTATAATCCTTAGTAAACTTTTGGCATAGCTATATATTTGTGAGTGATAATCTTTAATAGGTGTTTAATGTTTATGACTGAAGTATAGTAATAAACATTTTGTGGAGATATGAACTCCTAGTTTGATTTTGGGAGTTAGATTATGAAAAAGTATAGCAATATGTAACCAGTTATCTTTGATTCAGTAACGTAAATATCAAATAACTGTTCTCATTCGTGAAAAAAAATTGCTTAGTAACATCATATATTAGATGTTGTTAAAGTAATGATAAATGATAGTTACCATTTGTTGACTTTCTTAGAAATGACATATCTATTCATATATATTAATAGAAATATTGTAGATTAAATTAGTAACATTGATAAAGTGATACTAAGTTTTTATATGTCACATTGAAATGTTTAAGTAGAATTTAATTAATTAGTGTTTGCACCATAATAAAACGAATTCACAAATAATAATTTTGTAAATAATCCAATTGAATTATTATTTTAAAAAATAAATGTTTAAAAAGGTTTTTATCTTATAAATAATAAATTTATAAATAAATTTACTTTTTTTATTAATTATTATTTTTATATTAATTAAATGAATAAATGTTTTGTTTTTTATTAAATAAATAATAAATTTACAGATAAATTTATTTTTTTTAGCAATTTTTTATTAATTTATTATTAAATTAAATTTATTTTTTAGTAATTATTTATTTTTAATATTATTTAAACAAATAAATGTATTGGTTTCGAATGTATAGAAATAAATTTACAAATAAATTTATTTTTAGCAATGTTGTGATGGAGTTTAACAATAATTTTGAAATGTTTTGTTAATAACTCAATTTAATTTTATTTATTATTTAAATAAATAAATATGTATCACTAAATTGTATACAAATTTAAAATATAAAGATAAAAATTTAATTATTTAGACTTTAGAGTATTATCACTACATATAATTAAATAGATGCTCGCCACAAAATTAAAATTAAAAATATTAAAGATAATCAATTTAGTAAGATTAGAAAGATGGCAAAAGAAAGATGGTGATAAAAGATATTTGTATTGAAACTTAATTATTTGAATGTAATTTTTTTACTCTTATGTTTATATCATATATTTTTTGTCAAATTATTTAATGGATATTAGTGTCATTAGGAGGCTTTGAGCTGTATCCATGGCTCTAGGGATTTGGATATTGTTATACGAGGAAACCACTACCTTAATCATGCTTACAAGAATCTTCTAGACATCCAAAGACAAAATCACCTCAAACCACCACCGATGGACTTCCATGGGTATTGTTCATTTTTGTGTGTAGATATCAAAATTATTAAGAGGTTTAGATCAATAGGGATGGGTCTAAACTATCATGAGGTTTTGATCACTATAGATGGGTTTAGGGGCCTTCGATAGGCAAGGGAAGAAACCCAGGTCTTGGGCATTGAAGGAAGAGTTAAGGAATATATGACCAAGAAATATACATACACTTGAAGCCACCACACATGACCTCTCCATGGGATCTTTGACCTTATAATATCGTGGGTATGGGGGGAATTAGGATATTTCAAGGACTAGGTATGGGTCTCAGATCCCTATACATGGTCGAGGGAGAAAAACCGAGCCTTAGGTCTTACAGGGAGTATCAAGGAATCTAGGGTAAAGAAAGATACATTGAGCTATCACATAAGGCCTCTTGAAGGTATCCTTCGCCTATGAGTGGGCATATGGTTTCCATTATTAGGTTTTTAATAATTAAAAAAGGATTTTCATTTCCATTGCATGGTTAGGGATTGAAACCCAATATTTAGGATGTAACAAATTATTCTAGTCACCTAGGACCCAAAACAATGCATTTAACCACTACATATGACATACCTGAGATATTGTTCACCTTTGAGTGAGAATATTAATGACATTATAAGGATGTGAATAATAGGTATGGGTATCTAGGTTCATAACATGGTTGAGGGAGGAATATTAGGCATTAATCCTTGCAGGAATATTTTGAGCATCGAGGGTGAAGAACAATATTTTCAAGCACCAAACATTGCCTCCCAAGGTTATCCTTGGCCTCTTAGTGTGGATAACAGTGAAAATGATTGAGCATTGACTATGGGTGTTGGCGTCCTTGACATTATTGGGGGAGGAATCCTAAGAGTTATGCCATAAAGAAAGATTTAGGGAATCAAGCATTATGAACGATGATTTAAGATACAACTTACCATGTCCTAAGGGTATCCTTGTCTTCCAACTGGGGATATGGGACCGATTAGGAGATTATGAGCACTATCTATGTGTCTTGTTAGGATATTTAGACACTTAGGATTTAGTTAAGATCAACTTGTTAGATATATCCATTAGATGAGTTTGTTTCTTTAGTATGCATTAGTATACATTTGTACATATGTAATCCAACGATCATGATATGTTCTTAACATAGAGTTATCCAATGGCTCGTCTTCTCCTTGAACTTAATGTCAATTTTTCTATGGCTTAACACTCGATTGGTACATGATCCCTATATAAAGAGCATGGATGGTCATTTTCTAGTTGATCAATTATGAGAAGCTCAATGTAATACTTTTTCCTTTTGCATAATAATATTGCCTCAAGTAGCTATTTGGATGGCATCGTGGAGTGTTTCCCTCTTCGACGGTTTAAACCATGTAAAAACATCGGTGTATTGATCTGTGATCTATTTGTGTGAGTGGATGTTTAAGGTGTTCGGTCTCATGGAAATATCATGTGTAGTTGAACATGGTATCAAATCTCTTATGAAGTTTTGCTTCGACTATTGGTGATCAATATCTTGAACCGTGTTTGTCGCATCAAAATAAATATTTCTTGTTAATGATATTTTGTGCATTTACGGGTTGTTAAAGGTGACCCATTACATCAAGAGAATTGTTTCGAGTCGGAAATGATTTTTGTTTCACTGAAAAAGGTTCTTTTTCCACAAGATAAAACCATTTTACCAAATATGAAGGTATATTGCTTGACCATTCAGTGGATATATCCATAACATATGAGTACTAGGCCCTCACACGAAGTTGAGGGAACTTTTAGGTGCAATCTTAGTTCTGCGAAACATACAAAATCTAAGTGAAACCAAAACGCTCGAGCATTTATTTGAACTAGGCATGGGAAGATCCGAGCCTGCGATGTTGTTTAACACGTAAGACAAGAAACAAAAATGCTTGAGCGTTATGGAAATACATAACGATATATTTCCATGTGTTTATATAATGCTTGAGCATTATAGAAACACATAACACTAGAGTGTTAGAGGTGTTGGAGTATCGGTACAACCGCAATGTATAACTGCCACACCTTTAGGAATATAAAAATGTGGACTAACCGCCACTCCTGGTAATAGGACCTTTTGCTTGGTTTCAAATGTTCATCACCATCTGCAGGTTTTGGTGTAATGGAAAACCTTTCATGGTATCAGAACTGAGGTCCCAGCTTCAATTCCCTCGAGCTACGTTGGAGGGGGGGTTGTTGGAGTATCAGTACAGCCGCATGGTATAACCACTGCACCTTTGGGAATATAAAAATGTGGAATAACCACCACTCCTGGTAATAGGACCTTGTGCTTGGTTTCAAATGTTCATCAACATCTGCAAGTTTTGGTGTAACGACAAACCATACAATAGAAACACATAGCGCTAAAGCGTTATGTATTTATATAATGCTCGAGCATTATAGAAAGACATAACGCCCTAACATTATGTTTAATATCTACACACAAAACATTATCCTTGAAACCTTATTTAATATTTCCTTACCAAGAAAATATTTCCTTTATTTCCCTATCCTTCCTTATCTTCAAGGGTTTTGGGCTTCATGTTGTATGGGTTAGGAGGTTAACTTTGGTGTTAGGGATTAAGGCCTTGGAGTTAAAGGGATAAGGGGGTTTAGGTGTTTAGTGATTATGGCATTGGAGGGCTAAGGAGCTAAGAGGTTACGAGGTTTAAACTCGGGGTTAGTGGTTAGCGGTTGACGCATTAGAAGTAAACATGTAAAGGGTTCAAGGTGTTAGTGGTTGAGCGGCTTAGGGGTTAAGGGATTTAGTTCTTAAAAGGAATTTAGAGCTCCAGTTTTAGGGGGTTAGGTATTTAGATGTTAGACATTAAGGGATTCAGTGTTTTTTGATAAAATATGGATTAGGTGTTAGGCGTTAAGTGCTTAGAGATAAAGGTGTTTAGGGGTTAAGGTGTAATAACCCCTTTTGACCCTTAGGATATATTAGTTTTCAATGTAAATATTGTATACAAGTGATGTATGTTTAACTAGCGTGGAGCTCAAGGCCAAGGCCCCACTAGTGTATGTTCATATTTTATTTAAAATGGAAAAGCATTGGACATTATGTTACCTATGTGCTATTTAGCCATGGAACATTGTAAAAATGATGTAAATAAACATCAAGCAATAAAATACCAAAACTGGCTATGGAGGCAACGAATGAGAATGGGCCATGTGTATCCACTAGGGAGTAGTGAGGGGGCTGTGGGATTAAACCATAGGATTCCATATGTCACCTTGAGAACCCATTTGACTTTCCTTGCTGACATTTAATGCTGTTGTAAGGAAGTGGTTGAAGAAAACAGTCAATGGCTTTAATGGAGCATGGGCAGCCCATAAATTTGTATGGCAGAGTATGGGCTCTGTTTTCTTATCCCACAAGTCACTCTACCTTATGGGGATTACTTCTTCATCATCCCCATTCCATTGTGGAAGGGACCATCATCACTTTCCATCCAAAACGAATTCCCAGCAGTGAGAAAAACCATAAATCGCAACTATGCAATAACCCACGTTTTGAAGAGCCAAAAATGCCCAGATTTGGTATTTGACAGCGAAATCCAATGGGGGATCCATAGGTATGAACCTTGGGGCGAATTTGGGAGCATTAGCTACCCCAAAATCCATAGGAAAACCCAATTTTTGCAGCCCAGAAGACCAGTGACGGATTTGAGTTATTCTTTGACAGAATGGTGAGAAATCCAAGTGTGGATGTTGGAACAGAGGATTGGATTGCTTGAATTTAGCCCAAGATGTCTGTAGCTTTGTGGTTGAGCTCATTGGCTTAGCACTCTCCTCCTCTGCTATTTGCATCCTTGATAAACCCAGTTGTGTGTTGGCTTAGCATGACCATTTGAGTGAACCCATGGTTGTGAGTGAGCTTGTCTAGTTCCTCCTTAGTGGATGCACAACCCAGCTTGGGGGTGATCTCTCAACTAAAAGAATAGAGGCTGGACAGAGACCTATGGTTGGGTGGAACGTTGCTCTCACATAGCCAGTTGTTGGACAGCTTCATCTCAAAGATAAGTAGTCTCTGTGGTTTAAATTATGATCCTTATGTGATATTTTCTGCAGGTCTAGTTATTCATGTAAATTGAATGAAATGATTATCTCAAACTAGTTGGCATGAAGCTTGTGCATAGCATAAGAATGAGATTGATTAGTGTATGACTATTTCATCATTATGCCTGGAATAAATATGCTAATGCATTCCAGTCCGTGTGTGTGTCAATATGGTTATTCTGTTGTGCTTACTAATTGAGTTGTATTAATTCCATGTTCCGCAATGTCTTAATTAAGGACTGATGTTTACATGCTGATTGCATGATGAAATTGTGTGCATACATAGTGTTTAATTCCCCCGTGCTTGTTGAGTATGAATAGGTATGCACAAGTTTTATTTAACCATGCATTTCTAAAGAAATTGACTGGGTCTGAGTTTTGACAATAAGCCCGGTAGTTTGGTTAACGTTTCCTTCCTTGCATAGTATTGATGGAAGGGGATGTTACATAAGGGATTGAGGGAACAAATGTTAGGGGGTTAAGGTTCAATAGGTTAAGCGTTAACAGTGAAGGGTTTAAGTGTTAAGGGATTGTAAGAGATTAAGGGCTTAGGCGCTTAGTGGTTAAGGACATAAGGGTTAGGGGATTGGTGCTTATTTAATAGGTGAGGCCTTTAGGGGTTAGCAGACTTATGGGCTAAGGGATTTTTGGCTGTAGGGTTAGGATGTTAGGTTTGATTTGGTTAAGGGATAAGTGTCAAGGGGTTAAAGGATCAAAGGCTTGGGGGTTAAGGGCTTAATGTCTTATAGGAGATGAGGGATTAGGATTTTCTAGAGATTTATGAGTTTTGGGATTTAGGGATTATGGATTAGGGTTTTTTAAGTTAGCGGGTTAACTAGGACTTAGGGGTTATGGGTTAAGAGTTTAGAGGTTATAAAGGGATAAAGTGGTTAGCAAGTTTAAATATTTATGGGTTAGGGAGTTAAGCAGATAGGGGGTTAAGGAATTTAGGGCTCAATGGTTAGGGGGATAGGGTTTAAAGGGTTAGGGGTTAAGGCCCAAGCAGTTAAAGGTTTAATTATTTCTAGGGGTTAAGGGATTAGGGCTTTAGGGATTTGAGATTTAAGTATGATGGGTTAGGTTGTTTAGGAGTTAGGGGTGGACTAGGTCTTAGGGATTAGGGGTTGTAGGATTAGAGGTAAAGTGGTTAAGGGGTTTAAGGGTTAGGGGATTTAGGGGTTAAGGTATTTAGTGCTATGGGGTTAGGGTGTTAGGGTTTATGAGGCTAGGCATTAATGGTGAAGGGGTTAAAGTGTTAAAGTAGATCTTAGAGGCTAATGCATAAACCCAAGTGGCCATTCCAAAGTTGAGAAAGGAATAATCAATCCCAAGGGAGAGAGATCAAGAAAACATAGAGCTCTCATGCAAATAAAGAGCACATATGCAAACATAGAGTGCACAAGAAAATGCTAGTTGCACTAGCACAAGGGAGGTCGCACATGCAAACGTAGTGTAGAGGTAGACAATTGTTTTACCTCTATAGGGTAAACTATAGCTTAGAGGCTAATGGTTAAAGGATTAGAGGTAAATAATTAAAGGACTTAAGCAGTTGATGGGTTAGGGACTTTAGGGGTAAAGGGATTTAGGGCTCTCGGGTTAGGGGGTTAGATTTTAAGTGGTTAGGAATAAAGGGCTTAGGTGCTATAGTGTTAAGGGATTATAAGGAGTTAAGGGCTTAGTGTGTTAAAGGATAAGGAATTCGAGGATAGGAGATAAGGGGTTAATTAAGGGACTACGAATTTAAGGATTATGATATTTATAAGTCAAGAGATTTAGGGATCGACTATTAGTGGGGTAAGGTATAAAATGTTAAGATTAACTGTCAAGGGGTTAAAGTGGTAATGGATTATGTGTTAAGGGCTTAGGTTCTTAGGGGTTTATGGATATAGGTTGTTTGGGCCTTAGGACTTATGGGTTTATGCATTCAATTTTCTCCCTCCTCATTCCTCTCTCCAGCTCCATAAATTTATGTCCCTTTATCCCCACCCCCTCGTATACCCTCTCTCTGTATCTCTCACCCCTTATCTCCATTCAACACTTAACGCATAGTTTATGTGGTTTATAACACTAGAGCGTTTTACAAATCCAAAATGCTGGAGATTTTTGGAGTTGCAAAACGCTAAAGCGTTTTTCTTGACACTAAGCGCGGGACAAAAATTTGAATTTAAACATCATGCATGAGCATTCATTAAAACCTAAAACACACCTACTCATGCACTCTTGTGTCATCCACAGTCTTATGTGGTTGGTTCGAACTTAACAAACCCGTGCTATGGAATGTGCTAAACCATAGCTAATGGGGCATTTCCACCATTTTTCTCAATATGCATGTCTTTCACCACTCTTTATAGCATGAAATGCACAACCATTTATGACCAAAATTTTAGGCAAAAATAGCATTTTTTTATGCAGAATCCAAATATGTAATTAAAAAAAAAAAATTCAATGTTTTTCCTAATTTTCTTGTATCATCACTCCTTAAGTCAAACGAATGTTGTTAGTGTGTCTTCCGTTACTTTTTCATTTCACAACCATTTTAAAAAAAAATTGCATGCTGCACTAGTAGACACTGACCTCTACATGCTATAAAAAATCCAAGTAGAAATGATTTCATTTAGACTTTCAAATGTTGCACCCACATTTGACATACCATTCTTGAGGTTTGATCACTTAAATAATTAAAAAAAATAAAAATTAAACATTTAATTTTGGAAAAATAGTGTTGCACTAGTGCTACATGTTCTCTATATGTCTACCAATTTTTATAGCCTGAAACCATCATTTAGGCACTCAAAGGATGCACCCACAAAAACATATACATTATCATTTGCCAAAAAAATAAAAAATTTCTGGAAGAAAAGATGAAATTTGACATATTTATGTAAATTTTCAATACATCAAACTTATATATTCGGAAATGTGATTCAATTTACTACATTTAATATTTTTTACTCAATGCAATATATCTTGTGTAAGTATCTCAAACATTCCTAGTAAGTTGAGGGATGCTCGATTTTTCAGTTTTCTATTGCATCTAACGCATCAAAAGTTACCCTCATTAGCTTGCACTCACCCTAATTAAATTTAAATTTAACACATAGGTCCTTTAGCTCCTAAGTATCCTTCATTGATGCATGTGTACTCTACGATGGAAGAGGTGAACTAGCTTTCAAACTATTGCCACCATGACTTCTGCTAGTTGATATAAACTCATGGTTACATGGTGGGTTCCATATGCGATAAAAATGAGATATTATTCATGGTAGTAATCATTCACTCATATATTTAACCCAATTAAAACAAGATTATTTATAAGACATACCTATTTGCATGTGGGTTAAACAAGGGACAACTCTAGACTCTTTCGGAGTAGGAGATATAGACCATCTATAACCTTGTCTATCATGAAGAAAAACCCTTTGTTGTGGAGAAATATTTGCATCAAATAACCAAGATGAATTTGATATGGCTAAACAATTCATAAAAGAAGTAACTAAGTATATCATAAATCAAAACTAACACGTGTGTTACAAAATATAGGTTTAGAATGCTAAGTGTCATAATTGTTAAGATCCATAGGGTTTAAACATTAGTTTAAGAAAAGAAAATTTTCAAGTAGGGAGAGGTATATGTGTTTAGGTCACCTCACTTTTAGAAATGATTGGTGAACCTAGATTGACACACACACTCAAGAAAAATGAAAGTGAGGAGAAAAAATGGAATTGGGGTTTCCCCTATTCCTTGAAACAAGTGGGTTGGAATATACGAGTGACCATCCTGACACTTGCATGAAATATGGGGTTCTCAAACAAACCATAAGTTAAGAACACCAAATGATAGAAAAAACATAGGGAAAACACCATGTGGAATGAGAGTAGAAATATAGAGGTGAACAACAATGTGAAGGCATTGAAAAGACAAATGGGATCTTTATAAAAGTATAATGAAGTTATAAACTAGATAGTGGTCTATTGGTCACCACATGTTGTTTTGGACAGAAATTGCAAGCCCAAATTGGCAAGCTCACCTATGAATAAGGAAGGAGTCAAGATACAAAATGAAATTGGGATATCACTTTTCCATGGGATGAGTAGCATAGAAAAATCAAGACACCACAATTACACCTACAAAAGGGATGGGGTTACAAAGAAATGCCAGAAGGTAATAATATCAAACACTAAACAAAACACAAAGCAAACACCATGTCAAACAAGAGTAGGAAGACAATGGAAAACAACAAGGAAAATGCAATGAAATCTATTATAATATTTTGTGTTCCTCTTGATTAATAATGATTTGTTGAGTAACGCATTAATATTTATAGTGTCTTTATTATCTAGGAGAACCATTAAAAAATATATTTCTAACATGTATTTGCTCCTTATATAAAGAAATGGAGATTACATATGTACCTTTCATAAAAAAAATATTTCACACTTGTGAGTGGAGGTAAAGGTTTTCCCAATCCCTAACACCTATTTCCAATGACCTTAATTGATTTCTTTGTGTGTAAAAAGAAATCCAAATGTTGGACAAGGGGAAAGAAATAATAGGATTACCCTTATGCTAGAAGTTTGCAGTGAGTTTATGGATTTCTAGCATTCTACTATTCTTCAAGAACCCTTTTTGTGTATGTGATGGACTTGTTGAGTGATGGGATATTATTATTCAAAATTTTTGTCATTCCAAAGTTCAAGGATTTGTTAAATGGAAGACAGTTTGATAAGTGCTCTAGGTCAAAAAAATCTAGATTGTATTGAAAAAGGTGTGAACAAAAGAATTATCAAGTATAATTGGATATGTTTCTCTTTATAAATGGGAATTTCTCCTTTCTAACCCCTATACATATCCCGAAACATGGTGTTAAATGTTTTATAGATTTGCACTTGAATTCATGCTTATTTGTGGAACTATTTTTCTAGTATATTAGTTAAGATCAACATATAACTAACTTTAGTATCTTTATGATTAACATTATTGTTATTTACACAGCACGAATAAGGATTTATATTTATTAGTGTGTAAGTTTTCAAGTGATTATTCAAAATGGTGAATGTGCATTGGATTTTGCTTGTGAAAATGGTGAATGTACATTGAATTTTTTTTGCCAAAACCCTAATCCACTGGGGATTATTCCCAGTAAAAAAATGACAACTTTACTATGGAAAACTCTATGCATTTTTCTCCTTTAACGTTCTTTCTGTCCACTTATTCCCTTCAATTAATTCCTTAATAATCTTTAATAATATTGATTGATTCTTTTAGTAGATTAGTCGAATTTCATTTTAGTAGTCTTTTTAATTTTTATTTTAACTAAATTTAGACACCTTTTAGGTTGTATACATCCCTTGGGACTAAGGAAAATCATGTATATACATTTGTTTCTCAAAGGAAAATCATGTACAATGCTCCTTTCCTTTCGAAAAGAAGTTTATGCGTCTTAATAAGGGAAATGATTGCAATCTTGTCTAGTTTTCTACAAAAACATTGAATGGATGGTCTACAGAAACATTTTTTATGTATTCTGCAAGGCTTCGGGCATGGGTATCAGTCTGTGCAAGTCGACCTTCCTTTATAATTGTAACGACCTAATGATACTTAACTCTCTTAAGGCGTTGTTCCCCTTTCCTTTTGAGCCATTGGAGTGTGGGTTTAAGTACCTCGGGTATTTTCCTCGAGAAAATGATTACGAGGTGGCAGATTGGAGGTGGTTATTGCAAAAGGTCGATCATCGGATAAATGGATGGGGTCATTAGTGGCTCTCTATTGGGGGAGGGCTCATCCTAACACAGTCGGTTGTGCAAAGTCTTCTGGTTTATTGGTTTGGTTTGAGGAAGTTACATGTATCTATCATTAATTGCATTAGGGGCAAGTTATTTCACTTCATTTGGGTCGGGAAACCCCATATCAAGAAGTTTCATCTCACTACATGGAAAAGCTTGTCATGGCCGAAGTTCTGGGGTCCGTGGGGTTTGAAGAACTTGGAATGGTTCAACTTGAAAATGATAACTAAAAGTTTATGGAGGGCCCTATTTGATGGAGGTTTATGGAGTAGGTCCATCCGTTGTAAATATCCTAAGACATCCTCGTTGTTACATTGGATTCATCAGCCTGTGGTTCCCTTGTAGCAAGGGTCAGTTGTGTGGCGTAGTATGATTCGTACCTTCATGTACATTGGGCCTTGGATGAAGTGAAAGGTTGTGTGTGGAAAGGATATTTTTACTGGAATTGACTCTTATGTGGGTGATGAAGACATGTTTAGTCTTCCTTGTGAGTTGATAAAGGAGCTACATGACCGTAAAGTGGTGATTTTAGCCCATGTTTATCAAGATTCTTTATGTCAAGATCATCGATGGTTGTTTGCAAAGGACTTAGACCTACCTCATCGCTGAAATCAATTTTGGGATAAGTATGTTGCATAGCTCAACTTTGCGGGCATTCGACTTACCTACTCTGAGGAAAAGCTTCTGTGGGATTATCTAGGTTCAAATGGAGTTCTATCGGAGGAACAAGGATATAAGGTGATCTGTATGGACCAGGGTACTGCACCGCAACATCAATGATGGCATTCTCAGTGTTGGAAATGGAGGATTGCACCTAAGTTACATTGTTTCTTGTGGTTGTGCATTGAGGACAAACTCCTTACCTAGTCACGTATGCAGAGTAGAGGTTTTCATGGTCCAGGTTACTATATCCTATCCAGCTTGTTTGCAAAAACTTCGATCCACTTATTTGTTAATTGTCATTTTGTGTGGGAGGTTTGGTTTGAGTTATTTCAAGGGATTAACTCAAGCTTTGCTTGGATTGGGGATACTATCACTGAATGCCTCTCTAATTGGACGGACGGGACTGCTTTGCATAATACTCTTATGTGTTTCATGATTTGCTTTATCTGACGCGTTCGTAATGAAGCTATCTTTGAAAATATGTCTCCTTCGGTTTGCGAGACTTGTAGCAAAATTTGGAGGCTCTGCAGTGGCTTCCCAGATTCTCTTAGATCTCCCAAGAGGCAGATCATCTCCTTTCCCTACATCGACGGTGATGGTATATATAGTTTCTTTGATGGCACGTCGAGGCTGGGCATATGCAGAGAAGGGTTCATTTTTTATTTTACGCCAGAACCATACTATCCGCATCAATATGGGTATCGGGAAGGGGGATTGCATCAAGGCGTAGCTCATGGAAGTTCATTGCCTCCTCTAGTTTGCCTCTTTGAGGGTTTATTATCAGCGTTTTATCTTTGGTGACTCTCTTGTTGTTATAAATTAGGTTATAAATTAGGTCCTAGGGATTTTGAATATTGATGTCTTAATTTTGGAACTATGGATGTTGGATGTGAAGAGGTTGTTGGCCAATTTTGATCTGATCAACTGGAAGCACAGATATAGGGAGCTAAATGAGAAAGCCGATCGGTTGTCAAAGGAGGATGTGGGCCCCATGGACGGGATTCTACATTATGAGGAAGCTGTGGATAACCTGGTCATTGATATGGGAAGTACAAGGCTATCTAATTTCTATCCTATGGCAGCTTGGATGGAAGTCAGCCTGATCAATTGTAGGGGTACCATGTCAGTTGCTTTCGGTTTTTTGTTCGTAAATGGAAGCACTTTGTTAATTGCTATGTATTTTGAGGGATAACAAACAAACTCTTTGTATAACTGACTTGTGGTATGGATTTGATTTGTCATTTTGGGATGCTTTCTCCCGGACGGTCCATTGCAGTAACTTTGATTTTTATACTAAAAATTTTTTATGCTGAAAAAGAATCTTGTCTAGTTTTCTAATTTTTAATAATGGTTGAGTCGCAAAGCCAGTATGTCTCACTTACTTGGACTAAACTTACATTTAACAAATTTAGAAAAAAAAATTATACTCTCAAACAAAAATTAAACCATTATTTTCATGTTTCATGTTGTAGGTTCATATTAGCAGTGCATTGAATGTTGTTTTTCATATATTTTAGGATTTTTGGGTTTTCATGAGTTAACTAAAATCAATTTGGTAGAGGAAGAATATATACATTTTAGGTTGATTGACACTGAACCTTTTATTTTTCTTGATTTACAAAATTGAAAAGTAATATGTGTTTTTTGAAAAAGATAAGAGTTCTTTATTCAATTTGTCATTGTATTTATAATTTTAGTGGTTTTTAGAAGTTTTAAAAAACATTATTTTTCCTTTGATATCTTATTGAATAAGGAAAAACAATAAAACAAATGATAATTAAAAGGAATTAGTTTTTTTCTTTATTTAAAATTGTCATAGTCAAAGTGTAGATCGTCATTGTAGATTGTAGAGGAAATTGTCTAAGGCTATAAAGAAAACCAGAATTCCTAGGAAGAGTAAAATCCATTAGTAACATGATACATTATTTAAGAAATTGTGTCGCACGTATGTGTCAAGCACTAGGTCAATCTAGGAATGTATAGACATTAACCCTCTTTTCTTATTTTATTGGATATGCATATACGGGAACTTTAGATGAAGTGGCGAGTCCTTGTGATTATAACATTTCCCTTCAAATTTACAAGTCTACGACTTTGTCCTACCTTCCTTTTCCATATGAAAAAACCCAACCCACAATATTTCTACCGAATTTCCTTTATGTGATCTGGAATTCTTACTTTCTTTTCCTTAGGTTTTCACTTGGTGACTACAAGTGGGAAATATTTGTGATACCTGATATAGGTTCCTAACACCAACCTCAACTCCTTTGGATGTTTCTTTCAAGGGTACTTGCACTTTGGGTGACGTTTTTTAGAGAGTTACAAAAACTATGTCATGTCCCTCTTTTAAATGGTTTTAGGCATTCTTTATCCCATGATTACTTCCAAAAGGTTTTATAATTGACTCTTTAGTGACTCAATTTTAGTTCCTAACCAACTTGAATTGGTCCATGGTAGAGTTTTGTTGTTTACCCTTATGAATTTTTAGTGGAGTGGTTGAGTGGCTTTTAAGTATACTATGTCAGTTGTATTTGTATTGCTCTTTATTGGGTTGGTCAATTCAAAGTGGTTGATGCACTACTTTGTTTCTCTCAAAGGACTAGAGGTCTTTCACCTAAGATCATGGAGATGCCTACAACCAAGTCAAGACTTAGTAACCATGAACCATAACCTTGTGAGTTAGAGGAAGGAGAGACCCAAGTTAGTTCGAACAATCCAATAAAGGATGAATAATTGGAAAAAGAATAAAACATTGAAGGACAAGGAAATCTAAGGGATTTGGAAGGACATATTCTTGGAAGGGATAAAAAACCTCCTCCTCGTAATGATTTTGAACCCCGAAGATTGTGGATATTCTTGATATTACCTTGGAAAATTTAATTCCAATACATACCAATCCTCATATTCTACGTATCTTTCACATCCATGCATTCTAACATAAAGATCATGTCTCAAATCCTAACCCATTTTATCAACATAATATATTTAGTGTCACCACCAATACCATGTCACGTGTTGTGTCCATCGACACCCCTCATTTTGTATTTCTGTAGGTGTCACTAATGACCCTTACATGCACAGTATTCCATTGGTGGAAATAATCCCCTTATGGATAGGATTCACATTGTAAGTACACATGTGGTAATCATTATCAGTGATATTAGTGTTGTGACATATGTGCCTCATAGTAGTGGCCCCATTCTCTTTTAGAATGCCATCTTTTAGAATGTTTAGTTTTAATTTTAGAACTCCCCCCTCTTTTTCCCAACCAAAATATATGGATGGGAACTTCATGTGTCCCTTTTGCATTTCCAGGTTGAAATATTCTTGCATCCACACCATCTTTATGAAGTGGCTTATTTTTTTCTTATCGTATACTGAATGGAAGCACAACCTTTCAAGGAATGAGTAAGATGTCCCTTCGTGCATTTCCACAAAACCCTAGGTTCCATATGTAGCAACTTTACTCTCTTGGTGTTGGAAACTCATCAAGTGTTAGCTTAATCAATGAAAGAAGAATGCAAAACCAATATATTTCCCTCGACTTTGCTAGAAGATATTCTTGCATTCATCCTCATTGCAGCTCACGGGTCCCAGGGGAAGAAGAGTACTTGTTGGGAGTGGTGTTGTAGTGACCCTCCATGGAGCACTACTAATATCACTAACTAATCATGCAAAGATCTATATATTGTAGATATAGAATTATAAAAACATTATAAACAAACTCATTTAACAGATCTAACGTTAAACAGTAATTCATATTTTCCTTTACATTCAATAGATACCATTACATGAGAAAAATAGCAAAATCAATGAATGACCCATTATACTAACCTTAGAATCACTCTTTCTGAGGAATGTCGAAGGTTACGGAAGTTGTTAGAATCCCATTGTAGAACTCCTTTTGAATTCCAAATGTTGAGGTCCATCGGAAACCACCCTATTGCTCCCAACATGTACTCTTCTTCCCTTGTGACCCTCGAGCCGCAACGAGGTTGAATGCAATAAGATATGCTAGCAAAGTCGCCCTCCTCTTTATAGTTTTGAGAGTTGACATGTGTCCACCACATGCAAAATTAGGAATATTTTATTTACCTTTTATTTTTAAATTATTAACCCACCCATGTATCACTTTGGTCAAGTTGCCTATTTTTCCAATTATTTAATTAGATCTACTCTCAACTATATTCCTAGATTTTCTCAATCATGATTCCTTGGATATCTCCATTTCTCCTAATTGAGTGGTTGTGTGCTTAGAGTTCTTTTAACCTTAATTTAATAATTTCAATCTATTTCTTTTTGCACAAGTTAATCTTAATCTTAATTGGTATTTCACAAATTATCATTAATTTATTACAGGTGATTAATAAAAATTATTACTACCACTTTTAAAAAAAAAATAACCTCTGCCCATAATATTTATTTTAGTCATGCAATGTGTCATGACCGGCATATCAATGGTGCCGTGCTCCAGGCATGCCCTTCAACTCACGGATTGCTTGAATAAAAATGCAATACCATATCTTTCCATCAGTAACTCGAACAAGGTCGCTGGAATCATTAACAATAATTTTTATAAACTAAAGCAAATAATAAACAGTCTAGATCCGTAGCTCTCATGTCTGCAGGTATAAACCGTATAGAAAGAAAAAATACACAATAGGATTCTTGCACCTAATAAAGAGAATATCCCTGTAATGAACAACAGATGGAAAAAGAAAAGACTACGGCGACACTTCAGGTGTGAAAAGGGATGCACGTTAACCTTTCCAGCCGCTAGGGTTTCAACCCCGGGTCAATGAAACAAAAGAGGAACGGAAAAAATGTTGGAAGCATGGAGAATCAAATTGAGTTAAATACAAAGCCTAATTCAAGCTTTAACATCAGTTCTGGTGAGGAGGAAGATGTCACGGTGTGTACAAGGTCAAGGTACACAGGGCCTGTAACATTAAAGCCCTCTGCAGTGGTAACAAACCTCAGACCACTTGGTAGATGGTGAGGGTAGGTTACGACTGGGGCAGTAATTACGTTGGCCACGCAGCATAAGTACTAACGGCCTCGAGAACTAGTTGGGTGTTAATATTACATTGTTAAACAATCGCTCTTAACATGTGACTTAAGGGTGGGAATGATTTTTTATTTTTTTTTAATATATATATATGTGGATGGTGTATGTTGGGAGTCCACGAGGTGGTATTTTAACCCTTTTTACTATGTTTATATAAAGTCTCGTCTTTTCGTCTTTTCATTTAGGTTACTCCCCTCGTAAACTTGAATTAGCCATTACTTTACTTAGGTATATAAGGGGTATAAAAATATATTCAGCTTTTTGGTTGATGTGGAGTTAGATGAAGGTGTCAATTAGTAAGGTTAGAAACTTTGGGTCATTCTTTTATCTTGATTTTATTGCATCGAGTGAAACGAGGTGCTTTACTCCCAAGTATGGGAGAGATCCTCTAACGTGATATAAAATTATAACGTTAGTAACAAAAATCTCGATCTATCAATCAAGAAAGATCAAATTTCTTTAGTTTAAATTTAAAAGAAAATACACTTCAAGAAATTGGATGTCTCTTAATGCTTGATAGATACGAGTTTAAGATGGATCTATGCTGGTACTTGTATATAGACGAAGTTGAAAGTTAAGATAGTTGTAGATTAGTCTTATTTTAAATTTAAATAAATATGTACAAATCAAATCATATAATAGATCTCTTTATCATAATATAACAATCTCTATTATAATATAACAATCTCTAAGGTATTGATGTGGAGTTAGACTAAGGTGTCAATTCGTAAGGTTGGAAACCTTGGGGTCATTCTTTTACCTTGATTTTATACTTTTATATAGACCAAGTTGAAGGTTAAGATAGTTGTAGATCAATCTTATTTTAAATTTAAATAAATATGCACAAATCATATAATAGATCTCTTTATCATAATATAACAATCTCTATTATAACATGACAATCTCTAAGGTATTAGTGATTATGACTTATAATAGATCTCTTTATCATAATATAACAATCTCTATTATAATATGACAATCTCTAAGATTATAATATGACAATCTCTAAGGTATTAGTGATTATGACTTGTAGTAAGATAAAGATAAATAAGTTGAAAACAATGAAAGAAAAAATTGTAGGTAATTTTCGGAGAAGGTTAGAGTGTTAAAAGTTTTTTTCTATATTGAAAACGTTTAGCAAATCATAACTAAGCCTTTATATATTCATTTGATAATAAATATAAAACTATTATGATAAAAATATAATTATCTTTTATAAAATATATTAGACTTAAATTTCATAAAAAAAATTATTATGAAAAATTATGAAAATATTTAAAGATCCAAGCATCCATGTACTCCTAATTCATTTCTTTTCAAATTTGCCTCAGGATACAACTATTCAAATGAGAATATTTGTGCACCCATTTGATAACAACCTAATAATCACAAAATATTTGAATACTATAATAACCATTATTTGCTCATGTGTGATAAGAAGTTTTAAGTGCATGAGCTCTACTAAAGTATAGAGTCTTTCCAATCTTGATATAAGCTTTGGAACACGATCATCATAAAGGAAGAAGACAACTCCAACTCCTTTAGTAGGAGGATTGGCTGGCAAGTAAAAAAAACTTATACATTGTTTTTTATCTGTTGTTTCTACTTGAATCAACCTAGGATATTTCTTTTTTTTAATTGATTAGAAGCTTCAAGAATATCCATACTCTAAGGAACACACTATATAAGAGGAATGAACCTACCATCAAAGATCATTGCATTCAATAAAACCAAATACCCGAAGGAGCTAATAAAAGAAAGGTTTTTTTTTATAGATGAATCAATACACCATTTATTCAAATGCTCATCAATAATGCCACCACTCTATATATTTTTTAATCCAAATTCCTATCACACTATAAAGTAACAGAAAAAAGAGAGTAGATTCTCAATATACTTAACACATTCCTTCCACACTAGAAACCAATTAAAACCATTATATAGAATGCTGTGTACAATATACCATGTAAGAACTTTATTCCTAAATAACAACACACAAATATAGTATATTTTAATATATTTTAATGAATATTTGAAAAATAAAATTATATTAGTAATATAAATTTCTATAAATTTAAAATTAATTTAGACATTACTTTCAAAATCACTTGTCACAAAGTTTATATTTTATAGGTAAAAACGATTTTCAATATTTAACTATAAATATGTGTTATTATAAATTTATTAAAAAAATACTTAAAATTATTTTAATCTATCTTAACACTTAAATATCAATCAAATTATTATTCCTACACATTAAAAAAATCAATTTATACAATTTGTATATAAAATATTTAAATTAAAAAATAACCCAACAAGTATTGTAGAAAATAAAAAACAAAGGATCGCCATGCTTGTGACCCAATAAAATTGAATTAATCAATAGGGATTTAGGGAAACCTAGAAACTTAAGCCCTCCACAAAATGTGGACAACAGCAAAATATAACGCCCTTTATATTCCTCATACAAATGAAAATACTTTTATAATTAGTTCATGCTATATGTATAATTAAAGGTTTTTTTAAATTAGTTAATCTTGTATGATCCATTTATAAAGGGTTTTTGTTTTGAATTTTTTATATAAACGGATAGAGTATACAATTTTGTACAAAAGAGATAATAGCAAATTGACATGTTATTACATATATTAGGTAAGATTTTAGTATAGAAATCTAAATATATAAATTAAAAAAATATATTGTAAAAATCAAATTAACAATTAACTAATTATGTAATAAATTAGATATCATTAATTATTATAGAAAAATTAGAAGTACATAAGAAGACAAAAATGAAGTATTTCATTAACCTTAAATAAATGAAGATAGTGGCATAAAAAGACAAGGAAATATGAATTAGGTAAGAGGCTATTCAAATTGCGCATACCGTGGATGAGAGTCTAATGTTCCTTAACTGGAGCCAAGGGCCTTTAGTTAGTTATGCAAACTCTTCTTAACTAAGTTCCATTAACCTAAGATTTAACAAACACAAATTCTAACTAGCATGCACTAATTATTATGAGCACACATCTAGGAATGTGCCTAGGTCAACAAAAATTGGTCATTAAGGTTTGTAGTAAGTGGACGATAAGGTGGTTTGAGACCCTTTTAGTTTAGAATTGGACTCTATGGTGATTCATGCACTTAATACAAGTGAGGTTTGGACTACTAGAGTCATGAATTCAAGGTCCAGGTTACTATGTAGGAGGATTTTGCTATATAGAAGGTATTTTACTCCAACACCTTCGTGAGCTTCACTATGTACAATAAAAAAAATCGGTCTTCACAATTTGCATCCATATTAGATACCCATGGACACAATAGTCTTTGTAAACTGGATAAGAAGGAAAAACCACATGGGAACCCTCCGCCCCCCATAGTAAGAGAGAATGTGAACATAAAGATTTAAGAATGTTGCTCAAAATATGCCTTCACTCCCAAGCTAGCTCTCAACTGGGTGAACAAATTATCAATGAAGGGATTTTTGAAGATCCCTACAAACCTTTGTGAAGTCCTCCTTTTTTAGAAGTGCATGTGAACCCATTCATGAGATCCCAACACTTTGAAGTGCTTGAATGGTGGTTCTTGACCACTCCTTGCTTCGAATGGAGGAAATCTCTTTAAGCTTTTGTGCACAACTTGGTGAACTCGACGAGGAAAGGTTGTATGTCCAGAGAACGAGAAGACAATAAGAAACTAATTTGGTACAAGTTCCTCGATGGCTTCTTCAATTTGAACTTGATTTAGGACAATCTCTCCAATGGATAGAAGAATTGTGTACCTCTTCTTATTGGCCTGTAAAAAGGTCTTCTTCAGCTGACTGGTAGATCATGGATGTGCATATGACCTCTTAGTCCATATGTTGCGAAGATTTTAGGGTCTCTTTCATCCTATCAATGCATGTGAATATGTCCTCGGAAGACATCTGTTGTGAAGCTTCTTGGGTTTCATTCAACAAGATTGGATACAAGAGATCCATTGTCTCAAATAAGTTATCTGATTGCTTCAAAAATATTCTTTTATGGATTCAAATAAAATCTTTGGTGGATACAAATGCACTTCTTTGATTATATTATCTTTTCATTAAAATAGGAGCTAAATTGAGTGTGAAAAATGTACTCACATTTTATAGAATTACAATTAGGATTTTGACTCTCGATTGAGGGTTTATTTAGCTAAATCTAAGACTTCTATTGAAGATTATAGAATGCATGAAAATTCATTAATCAAGGGATTTATTATGTGCTCGATCAAGATTTTGTTAGCTCGATGAAAGGATAAAAAATAATATAATTTATGTTTTTATTTTAATACTCTTACATGTTATATAGTGGATGACCGTCTTCATTTGCATGTTCGATATTAAAAATAATTAAAATAATTATACATATTAGTTGTTTTACTTTATTTTTTTTATTTACTTTAATTTTTTGTTTTAAAATCTTTACCTATTTAAGATATGTAATAGTCTAAATTACATTCTAAATGGATTTTGTACTTTTGTATGAAAAAATTTAATCTTTAAGAAATTTACATATCAATCAATTTCATTTGGGTTTATATTATTTTTGCTATATCAGTTTCTATTCAAATTGCAACTTTGTAACTATGATTTGTGCTATTTACAAATTGTGATTAAAATAATAAATTTTGAGTGAGACGCTTCGTTTTTTGCATCCAAATTGGAAGACCAGCAGCTGATTTGATTTGAAGAAGTTCTCTGCATTCTTACGATTTGAAATACGCATTTCAGTCTCAATATCGGCATTGGAAGACCAGACAGCGACCTTCTCTCCCTTCCATCAACATGGAACCCAACCAGCCGTCAACGTCACAAAATCAAGGTAAGTTTCTTCAGCTTTTTCCGCACGTCAAGTTCTTCATCTTTTTACGCCCAGAAACCATCGAATACCACTTCAAATTCTTCAGCTATTTCCGCCCAGAGACCATCCTACGAAGGTAAGTTTCCTACGAAGTGTAAATGTTTAGTGGCTCAGATGGAATACCACTTCAGGACAGATAAATACAATACAATCAGATCTGTGCTTATAATATAAAATATAATTTGAATGGTGTTTACATTATATAGAATTACAATCAGATCAGTTAGCTTGTATAATTTGAATGGTGTTTACATTATATAGAATTATTATTTTCGATACAATCTTGATGTAGCGACACACAAATCCTTCCATAGAGTGTTTACGAGGCATTATTTGTTCTCGAATTAACATAAGCCATCCTATCAAAGTTCTGACTCGTGAGTGATGTATTTTGTAGTACAGGTACATCTTCAGGGAATGAGGAAAGGAGCAGGCCGGAACCGAAGCCGAGATGGAAACCAACAGCGGAACAGATCCGGATCTTAGAATCCAAATTCATTTCTGGAATGGTGAAACCATCCATAGATGAAATCAGTGGAATCACAGCTCAGCTACAAGAGTTTGGGCAAGTTGTGGACTCCAATGTGTTCTATTGGTTTCAGAACAGAAGGTTCAGGTCCAACAGAACCCAACGCCATCTTCAGCCTTTAGTTAATGATATTAATGAAGGTACAATATATTCCCATTCACACTATTATTGTTTTTGTGAACGTTATATATATATATATATATATATATATATATATGACTGGTAAAATTTGTCTGCAGGAACAGGCGAGAACATCATCGACGGCCAGTCAATAGCTATATTCGTAAATAACATGCCCGTTCAAGTTCCTGTGGGACCAATAAACGTGAGGGCTGTATTCGGGGAAAATCTAGTTTTACTTGACTCCACATGGCAGCCTGTTTTAGTGAATGAATTGGGGTTCACCTTGGAAGGCCTGCAGCATGGAGCTGGGTATTACGTGGTATCTCAGATACCGTTACAATAAGAAAGCTGATGGTTTTAGCATGATGAGTATGTTAATCTAGCAGAAGTTATGTTATGTGATGTGTTGTTCAATTGCTGGTATTAATTTATGGTGGGAAGAAGTAGACTGATAGCATGGGAAGAGGCAATTTACTTTTCAGAGCTGTATTTTGGACATTATTATCTTTAATGAATAAGAACATAACAACTTTTTTTCTAATGAAAAAAATTTATGGTATTAATACTATTTGTATTATTTGGTAATAAAATGTTAGTATTAGCACGATTTATGTTATAGTAACATTTATGTTATGTGTTGTTAATGTTGATAATAAAATGCCGGTATAGTAACATTTATGTTACGTGTTGTTAATGTATTGGTAAACATGTGTACACTTGCTTAAAAAGTAACATATCCATATATGTTAAGAGAAATTATGTATGGTAACTTGCTAAGTTAACAACGTTAATAAAGTTATGCTAAACCTTGCCACATGCACATATCTAAATATGCTAAACGTTACCAGTTACCACATTCACATATCTAAATAGCATTTGATTAACTAGACTTTGCACCATAAATAAAATAAACTCACAAGAAATAGTCCAATTCCATTATTTGTCTTTTATATTATTTGAACAAACAAAAGCCGCATGCTCTGGCGTGGCGACTCTTGCTCCAAGCTTTGGCATGTTCGGCCTGTGCATTGGGATGGAGCAGGGCAACATTGCTATTGCCACAAATTTACATTCATACATCATACTGCAACGAAAACAACGATAAAAGATAACTCATTAGAAGTTTTGATGGCCTGTGATGTAAATGGTTGAGAGAGACCCGTTCTCAGAATGCAGAAAACACAAACCCAAGAACTAACGCTGATGTAGAGTTGGAACACAATTCCAAACCAAAATCAATGTTAATCTTGTCAATGTTAATCTAGAGATATAGAACAAATTATTGGAAAGACACTGATACTTATAGAATTACAAAAAAAGCATATCCAATTACCAGGATACGTGAAAACAATGAACATACATACAAGTGAAACCCCTAGTATCAGCAGAACCAATGCACAATTACATTATAAACAACGTGATATAAAATCAGAGAGATATCAATTGCAGACATATTAACCAAGTTAAAAAGATTAATGAAGAACATAACAAACATTAATGCAATACAATGCATTATGATCCACATTTTAGGGTTTGCAGGAGTACATGAGAACGTAAGAAGTAAAACCATAATAGCAATAATTATAACAAAACCACACAGAAACATGATGGATTGGCATACAGATCTACAAACACACAAAATTATAAAGAGGGCTAATTTGAGCATACAATTATAGCGACTCAGGATAAATGCAGCAATAGAATTTAAAGACTATGAACAACAATGAGTTTTTTGTATTAGTATGGAAATACTAGTTGAACATTGAGCCCAGGGGAGAAATACACTATAAAGAAAATGC
Source organism: Larix kaempferi (assembly GCA_027924585.1). Classification (NCBI taxonomy): domain Eukaryota; kingdom Viridiplantae; phylum Streptophyta; class Pinopsida; order Pinales; family Pinaceae; genus Larix; species Larix kaempferi. The sequence goes on from BSBM01000466.1 coordinate 11,280,871, forward strand.
AAGGTTTGTCACGGGAAGCAAAATAGACATAACAACGAATGCCAAACTATATGGCACAATCCAACCTAGGTGAACACATAATTGTGTAGAAACCTCTTGCGGATTTAGACCTCACAAGCCATAGTGAGAACATGTGTTCCTAACAAGCACAGAGTATTATTTGAGCTTTGAGCCACCGCATGTAAAAATCTAAAAAAAAATTAGAAATATATACTAAATAAAGTCATTAGCAGATATATAGAAATGGAAGAACATGTGATGCACCTGCAACAATTAATTAATACGAATATGCGAAATAGCAGAAATGGCAGAACTCAAAATCACTTTTATATTGATCACAGGCCACTTCGAGGGGGAAACCTCCTATGAGCAAGCTCAATACAAATAAATTCACGGTGCCTTCATAGGTCTCAACACCCACTTATATACTAAGTCTAGTTGCCAATACTATGGGTCAAAACCATGGGCCACTACAAACTATGGATCATCAATACCACGGGCGACTTACAAAGCATATGCACCAACAACAATAACACAAACTATTGATCAACAAATACTACGGGACAACTTACAAAGCATATGCATCCAATAACAACATACTAACAAAGTAAAGACATGGGTTCCTAACATCCCCTCCCCCTTAAAAAAACCTTTGTCCTCAAAGATTTAGATGTGGAAATTGTTGTTGAATCTGAAGGAGTGGTTCCCATGCAGCATCCTCTGGTTGCATGCCGTGCCACTGAATTAAGACCTCTGTGATAGAGCAAGAGCGAAGCTGACGCGTGCGCTGATTGAGGATGGCCTCTGGCTCCAAAAGGATGGATCCTTCATTATCCAGTTCAGGTAAAATCGTTTGTCCACTGATGTTGGTGCCAAGAACTTTCTTTAGACAAGAGACATGAAAGACTGGATGAATGCGGGAAGAAGGAGGAAGTTCCAATTTATAAGCAACGGACCCAATCTTTTGAAGAATCCGATATGGCCCATTGAACTTTGGAGCGAGCTTATGACGCCCTTTGAGTTTCAAGGAGGATTGTTTGTATGGCTGGAGACGAAGAAAAACCATATCGTCGACTTGAAAAGTGCACTCAGAACGGTGCTGATTAGCTTGTTGCTTCATGCGATTTCTTGCCATGTGAAGATTGTCCCGCAAAATGGGAAGAATCTGATCGTAGTTTCGAAGGACCGTGTCAACTTCCTGAACTGGTGAACTGGTGGGGGTGTATGGAAGAAGAGATGGAGGTTCCTGACCATAGACTGCTTCATATGGGGTCATTTTAGAGGCAGTGTGGTAAGAGGTATTGTACCACCATTTAGCGAGAGGGAGCCACTTTGCCCACTGATGTTATTGTTCCAAGGTGAAGCAACGAAGATAAGTTTCCAAGCATTTATTGATAATTTCAGTCCGACCATCTGTTTGTGGGTGATACCCTGAATTCATCTTCACTTTGGTGCCAGTGTGGCGAAATAGTTCTGTCCAAAAATGACTGGTGAAAGTCGCATCACGATCCGAGACAATGGAAGAAGGGATGCCATGAAGATGAAAGATCTGGTCCAGGAAAATTTGAGCGACGGAGGAGGCTGTATAGGGATGGCTGAGAGCACAAAAATGACTATATTTGGAGAGGCGATCAACCACAATGAGAATCACTGTCTTCCCGCCAGATTTAGGGAGCCCTTCAATGAAATCCATAGAAATATCTGTCCAAATCCGTGTAGGTATGGGCAAGGGTTCAAGCAATCCTGGAAGGAGTGTTGTTTCACCCTTATTGCGCTACCAGGTATCACATTTGGCCACCATCTGTTGAATTTTCCTTTTCATGCCCTACCAAAAGAAGTTATGCCGTGCTCGTTCATACGTTTTGAGGAACCTAGAGTGCCCTGTCGATGGAGAAGCATGGAGTTCATAGAAGACAGCCTGTTGAAGATCTGTGCTTTGGGGAAGCACTAAACGACCCTTGTATCGCAGAGAAGCACCATCCCAAGAGTAATGTGGTACAACAGAAGGGTTGTTGTTCAAGCGTTGGATGATTTGAGATAAGGAAGAGTGATTGACATAACCCTATTGAACAGATTGCAACCAATTTGGAACAGGCATAGAAATAGCTGAAAGAGAACGTTGGGCATCAAATGTGCGAGAAAGAGCATCTGCCACAATATTGTCTTTACCCTTCTTGTAAGTGATCTCATAGTCATAACCCATGAGTTTGCTAACCCATTTCTGTTGTGCCGGGGAGGAGACACGCTGGTCCAAGAAATATTTCAGACTCTGGTGATCAGTCTTGATGCATAAATGATCCCTAATAGGTATGGGCGCCACTTCTATACTGCATGCAAAATAGCCATCATTTCCTTCTCATAGGTAGAGGCAGCTAAATTCTTACCTGAAAGGGCTTTGCTGGTGAACGCAATGGGGTGTTCATCTTGAAGGAGAACAGCAACAAGTCCATTGTCGCAAGCATCACTCTCAATAGTGAAGGGCTTGGAAAAATCGGGCATAGCTATCACATGTGTAGTAGACATAGCTTGTTTTAGTTTGTCAAATGCACACTGAGCAGCATGTGTCCATGTAAAAGCATCCTTTTTCAATAGAGCAGTTAATGGAGCTGCAATCTTTCCATAATCCTTGACAAACTTGCGGTAGTAGCCAGTCAACCTCAAAAAACCACGAAGGCTCTTGAGTGTCTGCGGATGTATCCAACTGTTCATGGCATCGATTTTGGCAGGATCCATGCGAACCCCTTGTGCTGAGATAATGTGCCCGAGATACTCAACTTCCTTCTATCCAAAAACACATTTAGACTGCTTGGCATGGAGATGATGGTCAGAGAAAAGTTGCATGACAAGATCCAGATGTTGGAGATGTTCATCCCATGTTTTACTGTAAATGAGGATATCATCAAAGAATACCAGAATGAATTTCTGCAAGTAGGGTCGAAATATTTTATTCATTAAGGCCTGGAATGTAGAAGGAGCATTAGTGAGGCCAAAGGGCATGACCAAAAACTCATAATGGCCATTATGTGTGCGGAAAGCTGTTTTAGGGATATCATCCTCATGAACCCGAATTTGATGATACCCAGAACGAAGATCTAACTTGGAGAAAAAGTGAGCCCCATGAAGCTCATCAAGAAGCTCATCAACAACAAGAATTGAAAACTTATCCTTGATGGTGAGGTGATTAAGTGCTCAAAAGTCAATGCAGAGGCGCCATGACCCATCTTTTTTGTGGACAAGAATAACTGGGGAAGAAAAGGAACTAGTGCTTGGGCGAATAATACCTTGCTTCAATAAGTCCCGAACGAGCATTTCAATCTCCATTTTTTGGTGAAATGGGTAGCAATAGGGCCTGATGTTGGGAGGAACGCTGTCAGGAAGGAGCTGAATACGATGGTCTTCTGGCCTGGAAGGTGGAAATCCCACTGGTTCAGCAAAGACACCTGTATATCAATCCAGAATTTGTTGTAGATCCAAAGGAGTAGTGGAGACCGCTGATGGTTGCATCTGAATGGAATGGATCTGAGCGATGAAACCATGTGAATTCTTCTTGAGCAGTTTTTTCATGCGATGTGAACCGATGATGCTGAGAGAACCTGGTTGTAATCTTGTCAATGTGTGTTTTTGTCCATTGAGGGAAAACTGCATCCAAACTTCAGCAAAATCCCATAAGATAGGGCCAAGTGTGTGTAGCCATTGAGCGCCCATAACCACATCACATCCGCCCAAGGGCAAGGAAAACATGTCAGAGCGCAAGATATAATCTCCCATAGAGATACGCACATTTCGACACTTCCCTTTGCAAGGTAAGGTGCCCGCATTGGCAACCATGACTTCAAAGTTGGAGCAAGGATGGATAAAACAATCAGCTTGTTTGGCGATCCAAGGGTCAATGAAATTATGAGTGCTACCAGAATCAATGAGTATTGTAAGAGGAAGCTTCTTGTAGTAGCCCCTGACCCGCATTGTTTGGGGGGTGGTGATTCCAGCTAAAGCATGGAGAGATATCTCTGGCTGGTCATCCTGAGACGGAGGGTCAATAGGAGGTTCCTGAATGTCGACCAGAGCATCCAGTGTTTCTGGATCTTCGTTACCAATTTCAGAGGCAGGCGGAGACTCCACATCTAAGAGATAGAGCTTTTGCTGAACACATCTATGTCCTCGAGTGAATTTCTCATCATAATTATAGCAAAGCCCTTTTTCTCTGCGTGCTTGCATCTTTGTTTCAAACAAACGCTTGATAGGAGTCGGTCAAGGAACCTGCGGTATAGGTGGTCGTTGAGAACCCATGTTTCAGAAGGGAACAAAAGTGGGCTTGGAGCGTTGTTGGGTTGCAATCTTGTCTTCTACCAACTTAGCCAACCCTAGGGCTTCCATCATTGTGGTGGGACATAACATTTTGACCTCAGAGTGGATGGCATCCTTTAGACCACTGATAAAACAACTCCGGTAAAAGTCATCAGACAATCCTTCGGTGTGGTTGGCGAGGTTCTCAAATTCGGTTTGATACTCTCTCACAGTGCCAATTTGGCGAAGTTTAGTGAGGGCTCCGGTGAAGTCATCAAAAGTACTAGGACCAAATCGTTGCAAAAGGAGTTGGAAAAAGTATGACTATTTGGGCTCTGGATGAGCCTTGATGTACCAACGGTACCATTAAAGAGCTTCCCGTTCCAAGTGAAAGGATGCCAGCGGAACTTTGTTGACATCAAAAGTATTATGCAGACTGAAATACTGTTTTGCACGATAGATCCATCCAGTTGGATCAGTACCATTGAAGCGAGGAAAATCAAGCTTCGGACCACGAAAATTGCTGGAAGAAGAGAACCCATTATCTGATGAAGACTCGGACTGTCGTTTGTTGTTCATAGCTGAATGTTCAAGATGGAGGCCGAGAAATTTTTCATCCAGATCCTGGAGTTTGGCTTGGATGGCTGCAAGTGCTTCTTCCATGGTTTTTGCTCCTGCACGGGTGACAACCATAACCATGAATTTTTTCTTTTTTTAATTTTTTGACTAGGTAGGAAAACAAAAACAAAAACTAATTCAGTAAGGGAAAATCTGGATTTGGGAAAAAATCTGAAGGGTAATTGGGGTTTGACTAGGTGTTGGACACTGTCGACTAGATAGGGAAGCAAAAACGAGGATTTCATAAGCGGGCTGAAAGAATGGGAAAATTTGGCAAAGGGCGACAACGAAGCAAAATTCAGAAAGGAACTCTGTGGCAAAATTTGAAGGTGATTGGGTGAAATCTGAGGAAGTTATGGAAAACCCTAAAAATAGACAAATGTGGGCTTTTGGGCTTTGGGAAGGGGAATTGGGGATAGGGTCCTCAGGAATGAAATATGCAGAATGAGATGACAGGGGTTCCCCGAAAATTTCAAGGGAAACATAGTGAAAACAAGGAAGATATGGAAAAAAAACTGAATTTTTTTATTTTTTATTTTTTAATTTTTTTTTATTTTTTTTCAGACTGTAGCGGCTACGGCTCGGAAGGGATCTGGAACAACACCGAATGGATTGAAAATGGATGGATCTGGAACGGCTTGCAAAATGGATCTGAAACGACGCAGTAGTGATCGACAATAGTTCAACTGAAAGTAGATATGGACCCCAGGTATGTGCGGCTTCCTAACAGTTCAGGGGTTTCACTCGGCCACCAATGCTGTTTGATGGCTTGCGTATTGGGTCAGTACCCCTCACTCCACGGCTCAGGTAAAACTGATAACCGCTTTTCCACAAACGACAACTCTTGGTTTACCTCACGGGTGGGAACTAGTCAATCAAGTAGGGTTCGTTGCCCTTTTCACTGGCAGGTCCTCTCAATGAGCCAGCTACTTTGGGGTTTTTTGTGGTACTCCTCACAATGATTTTTAGGGCTTATGCCCAAGTACTTCCCACAGTTAAGTGGATAGGGATTATTCCCAAATCCAAACCTGCAACAGATGCAAAAATAAATTTGACAGAAATTTCACCCAGCGAGCCCAAGAAAGTGCTCTGATACTAGATGTGATGCACCTGCAACAATTAATTAATACGAATATGCGAAATAGCAGAAATGACAGAACTTAGAATCACTTTTATATTGATCACATGCCACTTCGAGGGGGAAACCTCCTATGAGAAAGCTCAATACAAATAACTTCACGGTGCCTTCATAGGTCTCAACACCCACTTATATACTAAGTCTAGGTGCCAATACTGTGGGTCAAAACCATGGGCCACTACAAACTATGGATCAACAATACTACAGGCGACTTACAAAGCATATGTGCCAACAACAATAACACAAACTATTGATCAACAAATACTACGAGACGACTTACAAAGCATATGCGTCCAATAACAACATACTAACAAAGTAAAGACATGGGTTCCTAACAGAACAAACCCATATGGCCAATGTATAGAACAAGGAAGCCAGAGTAAAAGGACCGACATTGAAATCCAACTTTAGAAATCAATGCAGAATACAGATTATACATAAAATTCCATTAGTGAGCCATTAGCATTTTTTGTAGTCCATTCTCATTATTGAAATCTCTAGATCTTGCCTGACGAAAGCCAGGATCCTTTGTAAGTGTCACACCCAACTCATCATACTTTTGAATACACTTATCTTGTATGGACTCGAATGCCTTGGCCAGAGGATAGCTAATGGAAAATTCACCTCCCCCATAAGCCATACTATAACAAAAGAATATATTCTGCAAATGAGACTCTGAAGTATTGGCACTGGTCAGCTTCATTGGTATTGGCCACCCTCATAGTATTGTTCATGGCCAAAATTGCAAGATTTTTACTAGAACTAGTGCCCTGAGCATACTTAGTTGTGCAAATTATGATGGGATGCCAACATGGGAAACTGTTTAGCATAATATTCATGAGATATAATAGCTAAGGTATACACATTGATGCAGGAGCATCTCGGGCAGCTTGAAACCTGTCATAGTTTTGAATTTTGTTTATTGAGCCAAAAAGCGATGTAATAGACACCTATGCCGGCCTAAGCTCGGTGACACTTTAACCTATTAGTATTTAAACCAATGCTCTTTAATGTTTTGAATTTTCGGGCTAGTAAGGCCATTTATGCTTATTAATGGTGGTAGTTGATTTTGAAATAGAAAACCCGCGTGATAGTAAAAATATTTTCTTTTCATCGGCACGATAGCTAGGAGAATAGATACAGCCGTGGATAGCCTGTGAGCTAGAAGACTGTTTTGAAAAGCAGAAAATCGATTTGTGGATGGCTCTCTATCTCTGAGGTCATATATGTAACAGGAATGTTGAACCTAATTTAATGAACAGAGTATTTTGTTCTTCGGTTTGTTTTGTTTCCATATGAATGTGAAGCCCGAGTACCTGGGCGTTTATTATGCAAATTGGAATCTATGCAGGTTGTGTTCACGTTTAGCAGTTTGATTTTGATGAATCCAAGCGCTCTCTGCCTCAGATGCGGCTACTAGACTACTGTCAGATTCCTTTTGAGTTTCGATCTGGAAATTGAGCAGTGATTTTACCAAGAAATGGCGGCTTCATGATCGTATCAGGATTTGCTTGGGCAGTTCTCGAAGTTGGGCTCGGTATACTCGATAGCTGTGATCTGTTTAATATTTTGGGCTCCCGTCGAAGTCTGGATACCCAGGTCTGCTGCAGATCTGTTCACGATTAGAGAAGGGTTTCCACCTGCCAACGCTAAGGGGGGGGGTTGGCACCAGTTTGGTATCAGAGCCACTGGAAAGGTTCTGTGGAAGATTTGGAGGAGGATTTTCCAGGAGAAAAACGTGGTAGTGAGGATGCCACCGAGAAGAGAAACACCAGAACCCGAAGTTCCAGTTTGGGGACGAGGAAGAAGAACAAGAGAACCAGTTATGGAGGAGCAAATGAGAAGGCTAGAATCTAGGATGGCAGCCATGGAAAGGAGAAACCCTGGTATGTTTGATATCAGTGACTATGAGGAAGAAGCGCAGGAGGAAGTTGCAGAAGTTCGAAATGAAGAAACCAAAGCATTGAGCATGTTAGTGGCAGCCAACCATTAACCAAGACTAGAAGTCCCGATGTATGAAGGAAGCCTAAATGTAGAAGAATTAATAGATTGGATTGCTGTAGTGGAGAAATATTTTGACTTTGAAGAGGTAGAAGACAGGAAAAAGGTGAAATATGCAGCTACAAGGTTGAAGGGATATGCATCCATATGGTGGGATGACCTGCAAGCACAGAGAGAAAGACAAGGGAAGAACAAAATCAAGAAGTGGGACAAGATGCTGGGTAAGATCAAAAGCCAATTTCTGCCCAAGGACTACCAACTAATTCTCATAAGACAACTGCAAAATTTAAGACAGAGAGGCATGTTAGTTAAAGAATACACCGAAGAATTCTATAAGTTATGTATTAGATGAGGACAAAATCAAACTGATATTGAAAGAGTGGCAAAGTATGTTAATGGGTTGAGGTATAAAATCCAATATGAGATAAGTTTGATGAACCCTAGGGGTGTGGAAGAAGCTTACCAAGTAGCCACTAAAGTGGAGGAGAAGTTAGTAAGAAAACAAAATCAAAAAACTAGAGGAAGAGGAAGTGCACTGAGAGGTGGATGGTCCTCGAATAGGGGTGGAAGAACTCAAGAATATAGGAATGATGGAGGGTTTCAGAACAAAAATGTGAATTCTAAAGGATATCAAGATGAGGCCGGAAGCTCAAGTAATCAGAACCCTCAGAGAGGTGGATTTAGAGGAGGAAGGTTTAGCATAGCAGGAAGAGGGGAAAATAGAGTTATGAAGTGCTACACATGTGGAGATCCTACACACAAGTCATACAATTTCCCAAAGAACTAGTGAGTTCAAAGAAGTGCACACATTGCAGAAGGTAGAATGGAATCCCATAGGGGAGGACAAAAAGATAATGCAGCAGATGATGGAGAGAGTCTCATGTTAAAGAGAGTACTGGTTAATGCAGAAAAAGAATTGCAGGAGCCACCACAAATAAAGAGCTTCTTTAGAACTAGATGTAAAACTCAAGACAAATGCTGCAAAGTTATCATAGACAGCAGAAGCACTGATAACCTAGTCTCTACTGAGATGGTGGAAAAACTAGGATTGAAGAGAATGAAGCATCCTGCACCTTATAAAGTTTCTTGGTTGCAGAAGGGACACCAAATCTTAGTGACTGAACAATGTAGGGTTGAATTCCAGATTGGGGATTATAAGGATGAAGTGCTGTGTGACATCATTCCCATGGATGTTTTCCATATACTCCTAGGGAGGCCTTGGCAATATGATAGGAAAGCCATTCATGATGGAAGAAGGAACACCTAGTCTGTGGAGAGGGATGGAGAAAGACAGAATTTGTTACCATTGCAGCCAGAGAATGTTCAAGAGGCAGCAGAACCTAAAGTGTTGATGATGAGTGGAAAGGAGCTATTGCAAGAAGTTCAGAAGGAGGACGAAATGCACTTTTCCATTGTTGGCAAACCCAAGGTAATCTCAAATACCCCAGCAATAGATAAACTGCCTCTAGAAATTAAAGATATGCTTGATGAATTTGAAGAACTTGTTGTAGATGAATTTCCTAGTAAGCTACCACCAGTTAGAAGTATCAGTCATCACATTGATTTGATACTAGGAGCAAGCCTACCTAACAAAGCAACATATAGGTTGACACCACAAGAAAATGAAGAAGTTAAAAATCAGGTTCAAGAATTGTTAGAGAAGGGTTTGGTGAAGGAGAGCTTAAGCCCATGTGCAGTACCTACTGTACTCAGCAGGAGGAAAGATGGAGGATGGAGAATGTGCACCGACTCCAGGGCTATCAACAAAATAACAATCAGGTACAGATTTCCTTTGCCTAGAATGGATGATTTAATGGACTGTTTAAGTGGAGCAAAGTATTTTACTAAGTTAGATTTGAAGAGTGGGTATCATCAGATTAGGATTAGAGAGGGAGATGAGTGGAAAACAGCTTTTAAAACCAATGATGGGTTGTATGAGTGGTTAGTTATGCCTTTTGGGCTTACTAATGCACCTAGTACTTTTATGAGGTTGATGAATGAAGTCCTAAAAGATTTTACAGGGAAGTTTGTAATAGTGTACCTAGATGACATATTAATTTTCAGTCAAAGTAAAGAGGAACATTTGAAGCATCTTAGATTGGTATTGGAGACTTTACATAGAGAGAAGTTGTTGATAAATTTGAAGAAGTGTAGTTTTATGCAGACAGAATTGGTGTATTTGGGATTTGTGACCTCAAGAAATGGACTAAGAATGGACCCGGAGAAAGTACATGCTATATTGGATTGGCCTACTCCAAGGAGTGTATTTGAGGTAAGGAGTTTCCATGGTTTAGCAAATTTTTACAGAAAATTTATAAGGAATTTCAGTGAGATAAGTGCACCTATTATAGATACCATCACAGGGAATAGGAAGCCATTTAAGTGGACGGAGGAAGCAGACATAAACTTTAAATTGTTGAAAAGGAAGGTTACTGAACAACCAGTGTTAGCTTTGCTTAATTTTGATAAGGTTTTTCAAGTTGAAACTGATGCTAGTGGAACTGCCATAGGAGCTGTCCTAACCCAGGAGAAGAGACCCATAGCATATTTGAGCGAGAAGTTGAATGAAGCTAAACAGAAATATTCTTCTTATGATAAAGAATTGTACGTTGTTGTTCAATCAATGAAAAAATGGAGACATTACCTTATGCCAAGGGAATTTGTTTTATATTCTGATAATCATGCACTGCAGTTCATTAACAATCAGCCTAAGTTGAACCAAAGACATGAAAAATGGCTGGAGTTCATGCAAAATTTTACATTTGTAATCAAGCACACCAGTGGAAAGTCAAACAGAGTTGCGGACGCTCTAAGTAGAGTTAATTTGCTGTTAGAAGAGGATAAAGTGAGCATTGTGGGATTTGAAGACACGAAGGAAGCCTATAAAGAAGATGAGGACTTTAAGGATATTTATGCAGCTTGTGTAAGCCCTATTACTTGTAACAGAAGTCAATGGCTGGAGTATACCTTACAAGAGGGTCTGTTGTTCAAAAACAGTAAGTTATGTATCCCAAATTGTTCGGTAAGAGAGAATATAATCAAGGAGAAGCATAGCGGCAGCCTAGCTGGTCACTTTGGAGGGGATAAAACATTAGCCCAAGTGAATGCATTCTATTATTGGCCAGGTATGAGGAAGGACATCAAGAATTTTGTGGAAATATGTAGAGTATGCCAGCATGCAAAGGGATGAAAACATAATACAGGATTGTATCGGCCTTTTCCCATTCCTGACAGGCCATGGGATGCGGTTAGTATGGATTTTATTTTAGGAGTGCCAAGAACTGAGAGAGGGAACGATTCAATTTATGTTGTGGTTGATATATTCTCGAAGATGGCGCATTTCATTGCTTGTAAGAAAACTACTGATGCTACCAATGTTGCAAACTTGTTCTTTTCTGAAGTTGTTAGATTGCATGGATTACCATTAAGTATCGTATCAGATAGGGATGTAAAGTTTGTGGGCCATTTCTGGAGGACATTATGGAAGAAATTGGGGACAAAGCTGTATTTTAGTTCAACCTACCACCCACAGACAGATGGGCAGACAGAGGTAGTTAATAGAAGTCTTGGAAACATCTTAAGAAGTTCAGTGTATGAACATCCTAAGCAATGGGACTTGGCACTTGCCTAAGTTGAGTTTGCCTCTAACGACTCACCTAATAGAAGTATCGGAAGGAGCCCGTTTCAAGTTGTTTATGGGATGCACCCAAGAGGTGTATATGAGCTTAGAAATCTGGAGAAACAAGAGTTTAGAAGTTTAGACGGGGAGGATTTTGCATCCGCAATGCACAACTAACAGGAGAATGTTAAAAGAAAGATGGAGGAAAGTGTAAGTAGGTATAAGCAGAAAGCTGATGAGAGGAGAAGGGAAGTAGATTTCAAAGTGGGAGATATGGTGATGGCTTACTTGAAGAAAGAAAGATTCCCAAGGGGAACTTACAACAAACTGAAACTCAGGAAGATTGGACCTTGCAAAATCTTAAGGAAATTCTCTGCTAATGCATATGAGATTGATCTACCATCTGGGTATGGTATATCACCTATTTTCAATGTTACAGATTTGTGTCTTTTTAAAGAAGCAGGAGAACATGATGAGGAACGAGGACTTCCAGCTAGTGATGGACAGGCTATGGATTGGAGAGAACAACTGCCTCAGCTGGAGCAGCCACAAGTTGAAGCTGTGCTGGACAAGAAAGTTACAAAAAAGACCAGAAGCAGGACCTATTATCAGTATTTAGTCAAGTGGAAAGGGCATCCTGTTGAGGATGCTGTATGGATGACAAAATCAGAGGTTTACCAGCATGGGACAGACCCTGAAGAAAATGTGAAGAACTTCATTTTCTCTCCCCGGGAGGATGATGCAGGAGCATCTCGCTTAGCTTGAAACCTGTCATAGTTTTGAATTTTGTTTATTGAGACAAAAAGTGATGTAATAGACACCTATGCCGGCCTAAGCTCGGTGACACATTAACCTATTCGTCTTTAAACCAATGAGCTATAATGTTTTGAATTTTCAGGCTAGTAAGGCCATTTATGTTTATTAATGGTGGTAGCTGATTTTGAAATAGAAAACCCGCAGGCTGTTTGAGGGATCTGCATGATATAGTAAAAATATTTTCATTTCATCGGCAGGAGAGCTAGGAGAATAGATACAGCCGTGGATAGCCTGTGAGCTAGAAGACTATTTTGAAAAGCAAAAAATCGATTTGTGGCTGGATCTCTATCTCTGAGGTCATATATGTAATAAGAATGTTGAACCTAATTTAATGAACTGAGTATTTTGTTCTCCGGTTTGTTTTTTTTCCATATGTATGTGAAGCCCGAGTACCTGGGCGTTTATTATGCAAATTGGAATCTCTGCAGGTTGTGTTCATGTTTAGCTGTTTGATTTTGATGAATCCAAGCGCTCTCTGCCTCAGATGCGGCTACTAGACTACTGTCAGATGCCTTTTGAGTTTCGATCTGGAAATTGAGTAGTGATTTTACCAAGAAATGGCGGCTTCCTGATCGTATTAGGATTTACTTGGGAATTTCTCAAAGTTGGGCTTGGTATGCTCGATAGCTGTGATCCGTTTAATATTTTGGGCTCCTGTCGAAGTCTAGGTGCCCAGGTCCACTGCAGATCTGTTCACGATTAGAGAAGGGTTTCCACCTGCCAACGCTAAGGGGGGGGGTTGGCACCACACATCAATGTAACAAACAATCTAAAAAACCTATTAGCCCAGCCCAGTAGATGGATGGAGTTTTCTTCCATCCATGTGCTCCCATACAACCTTATCATGATCCTTCTTCTTTTTCTTTAACATCGTCAGCTTATAAAACCCCAATGAAAATTCTTATAACTAAAATAAATTAAGCCTAGCTCTAACAGAAACAACAGGCTCAATATGGGACCAAAATATGACTATTTTACAAAGAACCCAACTCAGAGAACAAACAACTGACCATTTGGGTGACACGATAGAACCATAATCAGCTAAATAAGCATGAAACCAAATTTTCCCCTTCAAATTAAAACTACACAATCACCTTCAATGAATGAAAAACGACAATCATAGACCAGATGAAAACATTTTCCACAACTATCTACCAATGGCTAATTATAGCAAAAACTATCCCTTAGCCTATTGAATCCACAATAATGGTGTGATTGTGGATTCAATAGTAAACGCACTCGGGGAGATGAGAAAATATGTGCAACAAAAGTAAACAGATCCAGGGATGTGAGAAAATATTCTAAGTAAAAGAAAATTTCCCATACAATAGGAAAATTCATTGAAACAACGTGAAAAATGCCCATGGAACAGGATTGTGCCAAACTTGAGAGAAACTTGTCCAATGGTCAATAAGTCTTAAAAATACCAATTTAGAAACTTCTTCTAATATGAATTTAAGCATATTTATAATTGCATGATCGTAGTGACCACCAGCATACGAATGATGAATTCAAACATCACATTACAGATGTAGAGGACATTTACTTCAAGTTAGAAATCTATGCAATCAATAAGAAGAACAAATAACAACAACATATACCAGACTTTGAAATATTTATCATCATGTGTAGCATCAATATATATATGTATTTATATGCCAGATAAAATATATATGAATAAATTTTGAGGACAGTGGAAAAAATATATAGGCGATCCAAAGGTAGAAGCCATATAAAGTTTGTTTTATACATATTATCGATGCAAAATCTAAAGAGGCATGATGTCTGGAGAGTTACCTAGACTATAGCGAAAATTAAAAAGACTGTTATGCAGTGTATCATTGAGTAATATTGATTTCTGTTATGATTTTGTATGCATTGAGTGTGAAAAATTGTTGATGAAATGTTGCTTCTGTATTTCTCGTATGTAGTCATTGTAATTGTTGGGCAATATTGTTGTAGTTGTGGAAATTTCATTTTATATGCCAATGTTCTGTCTTTCGTTTGAAGAGCAGATTCTAGACAATGCTCATGCCTGGATGGTGTGTTTTTCTTGCATATTATGCAATCTAAAAAGTTGTCAGGGATCTGCTTGTTGCAATTGTTACAGATTTTGAGGAATGGAGGCGTGAAGGCATTTTTTTTGTTTTTAGTGTTCCGTGCAACTGCAAATTGAAGCTGGTCAATTTTAGATTGAAAAAAATTCAAAGATGTTTTCAAACATGGAAATCTATGAAGCCATGACCAAATTTGTTATAGTACTGAAAATTAGCAACAATCAACAAAAACATTACCAACAGTCTTGTGGTGTCAAAATGACAATAAAATAATTCACTTGAGTAATCCTCAACAAAATCATAAGCAAAGACACTATTGCATCAATGCATGGATCTACAATAATTTTACAATTAGTTGGTTCTGAAAAAAAAAACATATAAAATCCAAGTATCCAATGGTGGAAAAAAATGATATCCAAGCACTTGACAGATTAAAATTGAAGCTATCATAACTGCAACCTCGAGCACAAGTAATTGACTTGTTACATAGCTAATAACAATTAACAACCCTATTCAAAAGCTTTATACTGAACACAAAAATTATTGCACTTCCAAGTTAATCAAATGAGGTTTGTTCGATTATAAATTGAAGAATATAAATGTAAACGAGTTTCTTTAACTTTTGTTAAATTACTTATTTTGTTATTGGTGATTGCAATGACTACAAGTTTTGACAGACTTGTTTCATGCTATATGTGGCATATCTTGGAAATTGCATAAATTTAATAAAATCATTTCAAACATTTGTTTCTTATGACTATTGTATAAATGATCCAAATAATTTGCATCCCGTTTTTTGAATCAATGCTGCATATGAAATGTTGTCAGACTGCAAGACAACTAAATTTCTAGAGGTCTTTTCTTGCCAAGGTTTGAGTCTGGGTCTGTAATACAATGAAGTACTATATTAACTACCAGATCATAACCCAACAGAACAATTTATAGCTAATATGTTATGGGTTTTTATCATTTTATCCACAACGTTCACAAGAAAAAGAATAATATTATAGACTAAACGACATTTCTTCTCTAGAATTCATCATTTCACATAAAGAAGACTGGCCCATGCCACAACCCAACATGGACGAGAGTAAGGTCACTACAAAACACTTAAAAATTTGCATTTAAGATCCCCCTTAGGGTTGCATCCCATCTTCTAGATGGGATGACCCGTTAGGGATGCTTTTGCATGTTATAATATGATTTTAAAACCATTTTTTGGATTGTTGCTTGTTTATTTTTCACAGAAAATAGGGTAAATTATTTCCTAAAACTGCTAAACTTCATCATTAAAACATTGTTGGGACAATCATTTAATTAGGTGGTTTTATTTTCTGGGTTAATTACAAGTGGTTTGGGGAAAAGAAAACACATTGTTCACTTGTTTAATCGGCTAATTTTTGTTATCTGGAATCTAACTTAACTATCAACCTAATAACATTGCTAAACACTTCATGTTGATTTTTAAACAAGTAACTAATGGACCCTAAGAACATGTAATCCAACATCTCATGGTTACTTGCCTTTTCTAGCATGTTTGCATGCATTGTTGTACTACTGTTAAGTAGACATTATTGTTGGTTTATTTATGCAATTATTACAGTAGTACTTCTTCTTCATAAGTCTAGAAATTTTGGGGAGGATTTGGTACTCGAAGTCTAATCATTGGAACCCTAACTAGATTCAATCATAATTCTAATCTATTTTTAAAGCAAATTCAACTTTGTTTCACATAGGACCGATGCCATAAACCAACCGGTGAAGCTTATTTTCCTTAGGGAATGCCCGCTGATGCTAGTCCCCCTGATTATCCTATGCACTAAGTTGAAGAGAAGTTGTTTTCAAGATGATGGTGACAACACTTCTAATAGTTGCCAACAACTATACCTTGTTAAAGCCTTCACAGAAGGGCTAGTGTGTGTGGTAACATGAACCACCATGCTCCACTTGATTCACTTGACTTGATGGTGGGATGGATGGTTTCCTAGGAGGATGCTACCTTCATTGTGAGTAAACATGGAGGTGATGCCTACTTGATAACTAACTCCATATGCATCAAAGGAGAGTAGAAGCAATAGATGGTCCAAATTGGTAATAGATGGTCCACCTTTGTCATTGATAACCCAAATTCTATCATTATTCTTCTTTATAATTAAGTGGTTATCAAATATAATAAATAAATTGAAACAGGTGAGGTAACTAGCCCATGCCACAGTTCAACAAGGATGAGATTAAGTCTTCTAAATCAAAATAGTAAAAAAGAAGAAGGAAACAACAAACGCCTTATAAAATATAATAGTATAATATACTAAGATATGTATATATCTTCACTCATTTTGCTTGTCAATAACAATTTGAATGAAACGTAAGTGACATTGCTAAGTATCAAGTCAAATAGCACTGGTAGCCCTATCTAGAGAAATTGTGATTATTGGTAATGGAAACTTACTTAAATTGTAGAAATCCTTAAATTTTGAGAGTCTCACTGCAAAAATACTATGCACTAACAAGCATATTTTGTTCATCTAAGTTGTCTATATTTGTTAATACTAACTTGTCTACAGAAGTGCATAGTCAGCAGGGGAACACATACCATGTGCATGTTCCAAACCAACAAATCTGACTATGAAAATCTAATTTACTCTTTACAGGAACATGAAAAGGATGATTTATATAGCATTTGAATAAAAAGGTTGATTCTAGTTGAAATACAATCAGAACGCATTACCAATTCAATACCTAAAAATGGTTTCATGAAAAAATTTATACACTCTGTCAATCAAAATTCTATCAATTTGCATTTACAAGGTCACATTTTTGTTCCACATAAAACATAAGCAATACAAAAAAAATATTGACTTTTTTTTAAAATATCATGGAGGAATCTAGTACCAAGTCATTGAACTATCTGTCTATATTCTGATTACATTTAGAAACAAAGTCAAATAGTGCAAAGAGAACAACTTGTAATTGACCGAAAGAGGCCTGATAGAAACAATAAAGAACATGCACACTGTGCATAGAATTTTGTAAGCATAGCTAGCAAAGTGTTAGGAATCTGACCTCAATGTACATGCCAAGGCATCGAACCAATTGCGGGAAGCATAATGAAACAAGTTCAAATTTTGCAAAGAGAACAACTTGTAATTCAACAAAATAAGCTGGATAGAAGTAGGATATAACACAAACACTATGCGTAAAAGTTGGTAATCACAACTATTAAAGTCCATATCTGCAAAAATGAAAATGAAAACAATAAACAAGGAAATCAAAGTCTCCTTTCCATTCTTCTTAGAAGGAAAATAAAAAAGATCTCTTTATGTATTGGATTCATTTGCATCCATAATTAGTTGAATGGCACTTTTATAGAAGTTTAATTTGCCAAAAGATCTTTAATCTAGAAACTGGATCTAAGATAGTAAATATATTAATACATTTAGCATTTTTTAAAGAAAAATCCGTTGGAGTTAAGGATGGCATTTTTGTAATTTGCACAAAGCCCAAGAGTTAAGGATGGTTATCTCCTTGACTCTATGAGACAATGCATCATAGACAATGGACAACCTCTTATAAGTCCTAATAAACAAAGATGGTTTCACTGCTAAGTAGGTACATTCTATGGAGAAATATTCAATTGCCACCTAAAATTTATGAGAATGAACCTAGTAACTATCTAATAGGAAATATCTGGTCGTATGACATGTGAATTTTAGAATCTATATACATATGTGATTCAACCATTGGATGATGTTGGGAGAAAAAGTGTAATAGAAAATATTTCATTGACTTAAGAATATGACAAACAACATTTATAGTGTATATCATTTGTTGGAAACTAAATGACTGAATATCGTTCAAAACCCCATGATCATCTGATTATCTTCAACATAATATCATGATATTATGTGATCATCATTTTATTGATACAAGATCTATATGAAAAATTGAAATCGAATACAACATATCCACAGAGCAATTGGAAGTACTACTAATATTCATACTTGAAGAGACCATGCCCCTCATAGTATTAAGCACAATGAGATAATGTCTAATTTTAAATATATGTTGATGATCATTTTCCAATGATAATTAAGAGATAGAGATGGTTAAAATGTTAATGTTGTTTTTGTAGGAAATGCCCATCTTAGAAGAAATAAATAATGTAGTAGGACTAGGTGCAAAAGTCTAAAAATGCCACCAATACAAATTGAATTGTCTAGTCAATTAGATTCAAATAACAATTATAGATATAATAATTTAAGCTCCTTAAGCATTTTAAAAAGGTGCTCCGTGGAAAACCAATAAATGTTTTCTAATTCATGAGCAATAACCTATTGGCAATAACTATAGCAATCTACTAATACACTAATAAACAAATTCTTTGTTCCTAGCACAATGAAAATTGACTTGACATGGCCTAATGTGGATTGCAATATGAAAAGAAAATTTTCCAAATATTTGGAGTGGAGGAAGAGTGTTGATCATAGTTTGCAAAGGCAACACCATAAAATAAGGCTTCATCGAAAACAAGAAGAAAAGTGATAGACATGTGAAATCAATGCAAATTGTACATACTCTAATGACTCATTGCAGGTATTATATTTCTTTTGTAGAGAGAAAAGCCAGTGACTCTAAGCCACGTTTTAGATTGACAAAATTTCAGTTTTCGCAAAGTTCAAGTAAAACTTAAAACAACACATGCTCTCAGTTGTGCCATAGAATCTTAGATATGGAAACATAGACAACCAATGGATACAATCATATATAATTGTATAAATGGATAGTATAGATAAACCATTATTACATTGAACAAAGGTTAAGATGACATGTTTGGAAACTATTTTAAAGCAATTGCAAGGAAGAGAGCCTGCACTTGCCTTTGTCTTTGATTGCATGACTACAAGCAAGTGTTCCTTTGCATAATCGACATTCAACACATCAACAAATGTTGCTTGAGAAACACACAGAAGATGGGAACCTGTTGCACCATTTATAACGATGTTCTTGAATAGATACATGGTTGGAACCTCTAAGACCAATTCTTGTTGTATCTTGAAGAAAAGGTTCTTGTAGCTTTACGACAATTGCAACTACAATGGAATGAAATTTGTTGCTGGTTGTTAGTAAAAGCATTGAAAGAAAAAAATGTACTTTCTAATTTTTTACTACAATAGGTGTGCACAGTAGCTATGAGATTGAATGGCATCATACCATTGCAGTATCTTGTATCTTTCTCCATGTTTAACACATAGCTCTTGGTTCTTGTTTTCTTGTTCACATGCAATAATGAGTGCCACAACAAAACCAACGGAGTAAGCATTTGTTGAGATTGACAAAGCATGTATTGTTGTATTTGGTGCTAGTTTGCATTGCTAGAAAACCTAGGGAATTGTTTCCACTTAGTCTACTGGTCCAAAACAATGCAATGTTTTGCATCTGCTCTATCATAAATCCATTTGCTTCTAGTTATGAGATTTGAAATCTGCACACTAATTCCGGGTGTGAAATACTTCATGAAGCGTGAGACAAGAGTGTTGTTCATGTTAACTATCACTGTTAACTCACTGTATCTATCTACAAGATCAACAAGTGCCAAATCTTCTTTGTTTGGTGAATTTGAATTCCTGTTGCATGTTGGTCCGTATAAGGAAACCACATCCCCTTCAAATACATTTGGATGTGTTGGTGAAGAAAGCTGGACATAATAGTGCATGGTGTGCTTGGAATTTGTTTTCCTCTATAACAAGTGGGGAAATTGCAAATTATAATTAGATACATGAATTATAGAAATACAGGGAAAAAGAAACACTGATTCATGTGAGAATAGTGAAAGAGTGCTTGTGCATGGAGAATTCAAAGTAGTCTGACCTTTTTGAGCTATCATTGACAGGTGCATTGGACATGTTGGATTCATATTTGTTTGATGCACCACTTTTTGCAACCATGTTGCAATTGGTAAATTTTTGTAATAGCTGCAAATGCATTTTTTTTAGTTTAGCTTGTGTACATGGATCCATGGAAATTGTTTAGAGCAATACATTCATTTTTTATCTGCAGTTTTCATTTGCAACATTAGTCTATAAATATTTTGAAAGGGACTGAAAGACAAATAACATGATGATCTATCCAATAGGCTTCAGAAATATGCAGTTTGACATGATCAGATGGAAATGTTGTCTAGAGATGGTCAAGCAAGGAATCATAGATTGTTGTTGGTTGTGTTGTGTGCAAAGAAAAATTATTGCTATGCATAAAAGACACAAATGCATTATGTCCATTGCAATTTTGCAACATGTCAATGTTAAAGTCACCAGCAAGGACGATATATTCATTTCGATCACGGTTTTCTATCGTATGAAGAAAAAATGAATATATTTGTTCAATTGGCATGCGTGGTGAAATATAGACATTTTCTAACATGACAATAGTATTGTTAATTGGAAACCATAAAATAGTTGCATCAACAAAGTCTATTGCATATGTGACTTGTTTATGAATAGCTATGTCTTTTCTATAACATGTAATTACATGATGGACATTGTATATTGACTAATAGCGGTAATTTCCTGTAAGAAGAAAATCAATTGCCAATGATTTTGTATGTGTTTCTTACAAGCACAAGATATCAACTTTAATTATGTCATATTCATTGACAATATTGTCCATATGTAGCGGAATACTTCTTGTGTTCAATGAGCATAGATGCAAGTGGCCTTTGCTCTCGATTGAAAAAAATCCATAGTGTAATTCTAACAATAATTCATTCTGAAGCTTGTCTATTTCCATGGAAACTTTGTACAAGAGGCAGAAATTCTTGTGTTGTAATTTGTTCAATAGGTATAAATGGTTCATGTCTTTAACACATGGCAATGTGGTATATACTATCCCATGTTGGTTGATTCCTTTTGGATCAAATTCCAATTTTTCCATTGTAAGTCCTTGTGAAATATGGATAGTTCGTGCACATGCTAATCAAATCGGGAATTGTTGTTGAAGTATATGTTTTTTAGATGTGGATTTCATTTGTATAGTAATTCATGTGATAGGTGTCCATCTAGGGAGTGCTTGGTGCAAAGTGATTTTTCATTTTTGATCGTTGCATTGGACCAGTTCATGGCAGGATAAATTCAATCCACACTATGTCAATACCATTTGATGTAAAGTCTCTGAAAATTCCTTCTGCACCATTTATAAGTCCATTGTCTATAGCAAAGTTTCCTCCAACTAGCTCAACGAGCACATCTTGCTTCATGACAATTGAAAATGGAAAGTCCATTTGGCCATTTTGATATGAGTTGAATTCTGTTGTGTCTACTTTCTTGTCAATTGATTGCAATATATA
This sequence comes from Larix kaempferi, assembly GCA_027924585.1. Classification (NCBI taxonomy): domain Eukaryota; kingdom Viridiplantae; phylum Streptophyta; class Pinopsida; order Pinales; family Pinaceae; genus Larix; species Larix kaempferi. The sequence continues at coordinate 11,302,746 of BSBM01000466.1, forward strand.
TGACTTTGTCTAGAAAAATGCTAGCAAATTTTTGTTGTGTTCATCAACATCCTTGTTTCTATAAAAAGGGAAAGGGAATGTCGGATCATTTGGCGGTGTTCAATAGTAATGCGTATTTAAGAAGTCAATGTCAGCGTCTATTTGCAAGTTTGTTCTAATTCTATTCAAGATCGAGATTAATGTTGGGTTTTCTTGTCTCATAACTTGTGTGAGATGGAATCATTTGATGTTATGTCTCCAAAAGCTATAAGGCAATGGATGTGAGCCAACATTCACTTGTTCAAACACCCAAGACTCTTTCACAGGTTGTGCTTGACACAAGTCTCTATAGAAAATACTATCCAAATTTCCAAATGGAGAGATGGGAGTATGCATAATTTCACGTAACCTTTTTTCAATTATCCAAAACATCCAAGCACCAATTAAAGTCACTTCGTCTATTAGAACGAGGCGCAATTGTTCAAAATGCTTGAACAATAGCTCCAATCAGTTGGAGGTTAGCATAATCATGTTTGTCAATGTCAAAGGCAGGAAAAGTGTTGAATGCACAGTAACACCATCTCCATTGTGTGTAGCTCTTCCAATAAATGCCAGTATAATGACTTTTATTAAGAGGATCACTAGAAAGGTCTATGTTGTGAAGATGCAAAATCCCATGGTAGATTGATTTTGCAACAAATGTTTTTCATATGCCTGTAGCTCCAATCACAGACAAATGAATCAGTGGGGTTGGGTTAGATTTCTTTCTCATTATGGTTTATTTTACTATTTCTTGTTGTTCTTTATTTAGTTTTTTCTAATGGAATAATAGGACTCTTTGCTAATGATGTGGGGATTTTTCATAGTTTCAAATGCATTTCCGGGTCCAGATGCAACATTCTTGGAGAATGCTCTATGCATGAGGTCATTTTTAATGTCATATTTATCAGATATAGAAAGGCCAGTTTGGTTTTCGCAAAATGAATCTCTCATAAAAAGGTGTTCATTTTTTGAGTCAATTGTCTTCGCGATTATGTCGATGTCACCCCAAGAAGTTTTTGATTTAGCTATGAAATTTCGTTCAATTTGTTCTATGGATAGTCTATGAGGTAGTTATGCTTATAACCATGTTTCTGCATCCTTTTTTTGGAACATTTTCATTTTATCTAAAGGGTACAAACAACATCATTTTTTCTCTGTAAAAGTTCTCCTGGTATTTATGCTCATTATATAGAACATAGCATATGATTGCACTTTTCTTTATTTTTCTAATGCACGAGTTAGAGCATGTGTAACAGGAGCCGTATTCAGAAAAAAGTACTATGTTTAATCTCTAGACTTCTTGGGGTGTATTTTTCAATAAGCGATGAACATAAAATGTTTTATGAATCATATGGGTCCTGGTGCAAAAGATTTGGGTTTTTTAAGACATAGGTTCTTTTTTAGTTGGACCTATATTAATGAATATAGTTTTCCTAGATCTCGTGTATAAAGGAAATGAAAGCACAATATAAATAGCTTTTCGAATGGACATTTGTTGCATGTTCAAAAGTGCATTTACAAGTTTGGGAATTGTTTCAATGTTGCCATAATTGTCAAGAAGGCATTTCTCTTTTTTTTTTCAAGGAAGTTTTCATTGTGTGATCCATTTCTGTAATGTAGGAACTACAGTAGGTTGTTGCAGCATAGGCATTAAACATGAATTGTGTATTTGTGTTTGCATTCCATAGAGCTGGGATTTTCATGAATAATGCATTGATCCACACATTAGCTGGGTATCTTTTTAAAAGAAAAGTAAGGTGTTGCAAGACTAAACGAAGAAGAACACGGTATTCATATTTTGTTATGTTGAGTTCTAAAAGAAACATATCGAAGGACATGGTTTCTGGGAAATTATTATGTTCTAGAACTAAGAATAGTTCCTTTGCTTTGCTAATTGTTTTGTTGTTAGCATTTTCTAGAGGTTGCAAGATGGCAGTTTCATCCATTGGAGGAAAAGGAAAATTAAATCTCCAGCCAGAATTTCGATGCTTTTTGCAAGTATTTTTACGATGATGTGTTTGAATTTTGGTCAATTCTTCAAAAAGAAGTGAAGTGTTGGAAGAGAGGTATCTATCGAAAAATCTTGTCACATTTTTATCAGATGTTTTCCCATACACATGGGCATCTTATGTGCATAGAAAATCATGGTCATGTTCATTGCCTCTAGTTTGGAATTCAGTGATTAAAAGGTAGCCTACTACATCTCCGAACAATTCATTGTTTTCCGAAATCAAAGATCGCATCGCCAAAATTCTATGTCTGTAGTAGCAGCTGCAAATTGCCATATTTTCTTTTATCAATGTTTCAATTGGATACCCAATGTATTCTTTTCCAGTTTTCGAGGAAATCTTGTCTCCAGTGTTTTGCAATGCATTGCAAAGAGGAATCCAAATATGTTCAACACTAGTGAAAGTGACAAAAAAAATTGGGGGGCCAATTTGCAGAATCATTGCAAATTCATATTTTCTTATATGTTGGAAGTAATCAAGAGATGTCTGTATGATTTTTAAGCATTGATAAGTAACTCGCGATTTTAATCTTTTTTGATAGTTTTATTTATATTTTATGTCCTTTGCAACTAGAGGTTTTCCTTTTAGCTCTCCTTCTTGTATTGAAATCCATGCAGAATACCAGATCTGCTGAATTAGAACACACACTGCTTTGAAAAAGGTATTTGTATTATGCCTCACAAAGTCTTTTGACACATGTTGCAATTCCCATTGTCACATTCACTGGTAAGTAAATTGGTTTACGATATATTCAGGTTGAATGTACCAAAAGAACAATGTATGGAAGTTCATATCTTCAGAAAAATTGTCATGGAAAATTCCCAATGGTTGGAATCTTTCAGAAGGTGCAATTTATATAACCTCATTTTCTAGATCTCCTATTTGATGATATTTTCCATAGCATTCACCATTGTCTCATTGGGAAGTTCTAGATCTGTTTAATTTCCACTGGAATCACTTGTGTCTATATGTGTCGGTAACTGACTATCTAGCCCAATGTTTTTTTTAACAATTTTCTCCCACCCATTGTCAATACTAATGTTCTCATATTCATAAATCGAAGTATTGTAGAGGTCATTCAAAGTAGTCATAAAAATATAAGGGCAAACATTTCCAGAAAAATAAGCACTCTTTTATTCTAGTTTTCTTTTCAACAACACTGCAACTGTTTCTGAATCTTCAAAGCTTTTAGGACAAGCTTTTTGTATCTTGTTCAAGTTTGTAGGCACATTAATAATTGTTCCTGTAGCTGCAATTTGTGCTCTTTTGTATCCTAATGGTATTATTTGAGCAAAGGCTAGTCTTGGTGACACCAATATTTCTTCCAATGGTGTTAGAATTGTGGAATCTAGTTTTCTATTGAGGCGAATTTGCAAAGGAACTGAAAATACAAGTATATTTTCAATAGGAAGAATATTTTTGCATTTATTCCATATTTATTTATCTATGTCATATGTTTTTGAGCTATTATCCATGCGTAAGAATGGATAGTTCTTCATTGCAACACTGTCAACAGTGTCCATGTCCTTTTTGAATTGCAACATTTCATAGACAGTACAGGCATGCGTCGGTGTGTATCAAATACTAGTCAAATAAGATTTTATTGTGATGCGGGATTTTGCATATTTTTTCTTCTTAACTGGGAGAACATGATTTGGTGTTTGTAACATCCCGAAAATTCACTAAAATTTAAAAATTTCTGAAGTAGCATTAATTACTAAGAATGCTAATTGCGGAAATAAATGTTTGTTAACTACTTAATTAAAAGCAGTTGATCACAGTTGACAAATTGTAATTCTTAAATATAATAAGTCAGCAATTCATGATAGAATAAAATTCTATAAAAAATACTCAAATTCTCATGAGATACAATTCTGGTGATAAGTACTGACAACTATGTTTGAATGTTGATGAAGGGGTTCCTACGGGGTGCCCTGAGGTTTACTTAGCTTGATAGCTAAAGCATTGTACCCATTTCTTCACAGATTTCGCAGGTAAGGTATTAAGTCAATTCAAGATATTCAAGTAATTTAACCATTTTTTTCTGTTAGCCATCATTGCAATAGGATAGCGAAAGTATTTTCTATACAAGACAGATGTTAAAGGTATGGACCTTCAGTTGGTGCTTTCAGATTACAAGTATTATAATAACTGTTTATATCATTTGTGGAAATCACTCTTATCTCTACCTGATCTGATATATGGATGTTTTCACATTTATTTTGTTTTGCGTCAAAGGACATAGGTTACAAGGTAACAAGGGTTAGACGAGTTTTTACATTTCTAGTACCAATATTCTTGTAAAACTACTTTGACATGATGCATCTATTATTGAATGATAATTCTAATGTGAGATGATGAAATGATGAAATGATGTAAATCTAAATTGATTCTGTGACGTACTATTTAAGACTTTTGGGAAGATCATAACATTTCTTGTGGACATTGTAATGGTCTTAAGCCTGTGTATTGAGACCTCTTTCTATATAATTTTTGACCTAATGTCAAGCGGAATCATAAGCAACCTATATCTATTGACTATGACTTTGTGAAATATTGTTTCTTCAATTAATATCACTATTAATTATTATATGGTTGTATTGATAAAGTGAGGGTTTAGAAATGTCCAAAGAATACAATACCTATTGCATTGGATTCAAATTCTAAAGCGCTTACCAAGATTGCACATACTATATGTTTCACATACGTAGTTACCAAAGGTTATTATTATTAATGTTTTGACTAAAGTGTTTACCATACATTACATATAATGTAAACACCATGTGGCCTATGCATCATAGAAATGACTATGTGCATTGTGAACTATGCAATGGTGTCAATATCATTAACCATTGATATTATATAAAACCTAGCTATGACCACTATGCAATCCTGGAGTATTAAATATGGTACCATGTAAATCGCATCAATAATGAATATTGACAGTTCTTTTAATGCTCTGCAATTCCTCGACGATTGTTGTTAATGTATTGATGCTGAGCCTTTAAAACTCTCGCCTACTTCGTCAGTGGATTACCTTGTTGGTTGTTCAGGTGGTAGATTCCACGTGAAGTTTTGTGTGAACGTTGATGGTTTTTCCGAGCTGGATGATGTTTTAATGGGGTGAACGTCCTCCGAGCTAGACCTGGCATTAATAGAGATATTAATGAAGCTTGTAAGTACTGGACTTTGAACTTTGTGAGCCACAGCTGGCTTGATCTCCTCTGTTGATGTGGTTATGTCCTCGAGTTTGGGGTTTTTTTGACCTAGCTTCTCATACGATACTTACGCTTCGTGTTTCTCCTTAGCATTCATTTGATGGGTCTGGGCTAGAAGAGAGGCCGACCGGCCTCTTAGTTGTAGGGTTTGATCTTTGGTTTCTTGCAAACTTCATGCACAAATTCGATGGTGGGATCTTGGTTGTAAAAATGATAGTTTCAGGGTTTATAATGAAGTTTGAGTGTTGATATCCCTATGGCGTTCGCCATGAATGTTGATAGAGGTTTTCCAGGGTTTTAGTTTCATAAGTCTTGTCTAAGAATGAAGATTGAAATCATATAGTCTGCATGCTTTCTCTGTTGCGGCTGTTAGATGGATTTGAATCTGAATGTTATTAGCGTTCTAGCTTCTTTCTCTTGCAAGCCGAGGTAATGTTTTAACTTCATGGTTATTGTTGCAATGTTAAATCTTCATGCATCTTTCTTGTTTTAGAAATGTGTTTAACCTTGTAAAAATTTCTATGGAAAGTGTTTCCATCGTCTCGGAGTTTATAGTGCTGCAAGCTCCATGGAAATTGGTGGCTCACTTCACTCGGTAAGCCTCGGTGGCACAACCCTTCGTAGGTTCTCCTGGCATAGTATGTTGATGACGTAGCTCAAACAATGTTTGTTACTAAATCCTGGCAGAATGGCCATTGTTGATGTTTTTAAGTCATACTTGTGGTTTTTGGAGATGAGTCCAACGCTGTCCTGTGTGGTGCCAAATATCTATAGGATAGTGTGCCTCTTGGCTTATCTGGTTAATATTTAACTAAGTTTTAGCTAAAGTGCCAATAGTTTACAATGTAATCTCTTCAATGAGAGTTCTTTCCTCAGTAGAGTTTCAAGAGAATGTTTTGATAACTTCAATTTTATGAATCTTCTCATTTTGGTCTTTTGGGGTTTCGACCTTGGAACGTAACTATAACTTAATTATTTAAAGAGTAGAAATAAAACTTGTATTAGAAAGCCCTGCATCTATTGTTTGATGTAAAAGGTTTACAGTCGTGATCTAAGGCTTGTTGCTTCAATTGTTTTCGTTTTCTTCACAGAACTACGAACTATAAATATTACCCTAAAAAAATCGATGTATAGAACTTTAAAATGTATGGGTAAGAAGATAGCCCTTGGCTTGATAGTTATTTGATGTTATGTTTGAGTTTTTAAATAAATAGTTTCCAGATCTAGGAAAAAGGAATAATGTATGTATCTATTTTCTTTGAATACTTGTGAAGAGATTTCGTTGAGAGGGTATTAACCCCTGGGTCAATCGAGCAGAAAAACGAATGTGATTCCCCACTTTGATATTGTTAAGAAATAATTATTGGTTCTATCAAAATGAAATTTTATGAAATGTATGTTAAATTTTAGGGTTTCTGTCGAGTCTTTTAAGCTTTTGATGAACTATTTTAGACTATGTTCCAAATGTTCGTAATTATAAATAAAAAATGAAATAATTTCTATATAGAAATAGAGTAGAAACTATATTAAGATTTGAGAAGAAAACATGGAAATGCAAAATCCTAGTTTAATCTATAACTATCAAAATAAAAATGTACAGTACTGTTATAAATGGAAACTTATTGATACTATTTCATTTTACAGCTATTATAAATTCTTGAATACTGTATAAAAGAAAAAAATTCAATACTTGAATATAAATACTGTTTATTTTCATGATAAATGTACCTACTAATCAGTAAGGGATAACAGTATTGTATACTTAGGAGGTATATGTTTTTATAGCTGTTAAGTTCAATACATCCTGATGAAAGAAATACTGTGAACCTGAAACATATAACTAATGAAAAGAATGATAAGAGAAAGATATAGGATTATGTTATTTGATACAGAATATTGATGGTAGGAAAAACTAATGAAATATAACAGGGTTTAATCTTCTCATTCAAATTGTAACCTGCCTATCAAAATATCTTCATTAATTTCTTCTTTGTACTAGAGTACGATGCAGATCCATTAGCATGGGGAAAAATGCAGAGAATATTTATTGAATTTATCATTACTATTCATAATTCTAATTAGGTTTAGAAACTGAAAATAGATGCATCTCTAGATGAAGATAGGGCCGACAAACACCCAAACAAGCCTGCTCCTCCCAACCTTTTCCAGAAGGAGCAACCAAACTACTGGCTTCCTATGGACCCCCGAGCCTGCTTATTGAACCACTAAGTAGATGGAATCTGTGTAGAAGCAAGGCACTAAGTAAAAATTCTGCAGTCAGTATAACTTTTGCGCTCAAAATATGCCTTCTGCACTCAGCAGTAATGGGCAGACTCACAACATGATCAAAAACTTAGCATATCCCCTCATTAAATCTCTTGGGTGCAACCACAGCAAAACCCCAAGGTAAATTTTCTTGTCAAGAAAAGTGATGAACCTCAGTTCATAATTTGATGGCTATTATATAGACTGCCTAGGTCTTTAGTGTTCAGTTTGGAATAAATGAGCATCAAGCTCCCGTCCCACCTTCCAGGGCACTATGACCACATTTCAAGGGAGTTGTCCCATACCAACAACTAGTTACTTGCATCATGATGCTGCCACTTGTCCATTGCCTTCTACCCCAAATTCCATTCCACCTAGTGGGTCAGTAACCACTCTTTCAACAGTCCCCTTAGGTATTTGTCTCCTATTTTATTTATTAAATAATAAAATATTGTGCAAATTACAGTCATCCTTGGACACTTGTCCAACATAAAAACTTTACAATAAAAGTTAACATAATGTTTCTAACATAAAATGTTCTCCAGCAAAAAGGGCATGTTACAGTGTTCTTATTCATTCTTTTAGATTTTGCAATGTTTCGGTTCTAGTCCCATTGTTTTCTTTTGTAAGTGCTTGTTGTTTCATTGAAAATTGCTATTGAGGCTTGTTCTGATCCAGAACCATGTTCTCTTGCAATTTTAGAATTTTTTTGTAGCATTGTGCTATTTGTACTACGAATTTACTGTAGCTGTCCATAGGTATCTATGTCTACAAGGTAGGTGCATGGAATCAAATTGGCCTCTTCGTCTTTAAGCAATGGCCAAAAGTGCACATGTGAATTGTCAGTAGAAAAATGCATTAGAAAGATTGTATTTAAAGAGTAGTTGGATGGATGGAATCTTTGTACAAATTTATTTGTTTTCATGCTCCAAATGTCTACATTGATATTGAATAATTCACTTATGGGCCCTCGCACGAAGTTGAGGGACCCTTTTGGTGCAATCGTGCATTTGCGAAACATGCAAGAATTGTGAAAATCCAAAATGCGCGAGCGTTACTTAAAACTAGGCATGGGCGGACTCCGACTCTACCATGTCAATTGACATGTAGGGTAGGAGTCCAGAACGCGCAAGCGTTATAGTAATACAAAACGCGTGCGCATTTTGGTTAATATAAACAAAACAAAAAACAGTATGCGGACTGCACTGTATCTTCAAAACACGAACGCTTGAGCATTTTGTCTTGCGAAAAAATGCATTGGAGAAGCTCAACGTGGGAGATTTGCAAGCTCAACAGGGGGAATTTCATCTTGCATGGAGGATTGGAAAGGTAAGCATCCAAATCCTTGTCTCATTTCATCATTAAAAATATAAATTTTGATGTTACCCTAAACTAGAAATCTTTGTAAATGAAATACCAAAACTAAAAATTATAAAATTTGTTAATTAACATATCTTAAATCCTTCCCTACTATCAATCCCTTAATGAATTTTACATCCACCCTGTTAGACACAATGGCTCACTTCAATATCATATTCATCCATGAACTATGTACCAATCACATGCCATTCATCAAGTAAACACATCAACACATTGTAGAAGAGACAGAAGATATAATCTTTGTAATTTTGTAATTTTTTCTCCGTAATTTCCTCATCAAATAGGAAGCCGACTTGTCAATATTAAAATCAAATTTTAATTTGAATTCCACAAACACCTCATAAATTATAAATATATCTATGTATATATTTATTTAGACTTTATTTTTCCCACCTAAATGTGGTCTTCATACCCACATCATCACCATTTTCTTTTGCTTCTAGCATGCCCACAGTAGCTTGTAACTCGTGCCCACAAGGGCCATATTTATGCCTTTGAACATGCTTGCAGCAAGACCTTCTTCAATTTCCCACATGGGGGTCTTTGGCATGCCTCCAAGATGCCCACAACTTCCACAAACATGCCCGCATATGCATCTTCAAGATGCCTGCATGTCACCTTGTCCACATGCTCGCATGTCCATCATCTTCATTCATGGATGCTCGTAGATGCCATAAGGGATGCCCCCAATCTCCTTGCCAAGTGTCAACTTCAAGATTCTTTGTTGACTTCATGCTTCTTTTTTCATGTCACTTGTTATCTCCAATTCATCCTTGTCCAGGGTATTAGGACAAACTTCAAATGACCACAATATGGGTCATTTGGCTCATTAGGTCTGCCAATACCCATCACCTTGTCTTTTGTCTTGTCTTTCCCATACTTAACCAATAAAAATACATATCTTTGCCACATCATCATGGTCTTTATGCATGCATGGTCTCCACCCTTATGCCCACAAGGACCCATAATGTATGCCTGCAATGGTCATATGAAATGATATTTATGTTTGTAATGTATGTCTGCGATGATATTAATGTGTGCAATGTATTCGTTCTTGCACAAAGTTTGTACATTTTTAATTTTTGAGAGATGTCATTATAGCACATGTATACGTTTTTAATTATTTGTTTTTTTATTTTTTGATTGCAGTGACGACCATGGATGCACACTCAGACATCCAAAGAGAAATTCAGAGGCTTAGAGAAATTCGAGCCTCAATTACTATTGTTAATGATAGACATATTTTGCTTGCATCCAATTTGGATGCAACGATAGATACCTTTAGTAGGTCTGATGGTGCACTGGAAGATATTGCCACATTTAGAGAAAGAAAGAGGGAATAATATCAGGATGGACTTAGCTACAAAGAAGTCAAGAAGTTGAAAATCTCAAAACAACATATATTTTCCCTCTGTAGAGATCCACAGATGGGTGAAATCCCGGATGCAATCAAAAGGAACATTTCTATCGAGTGGTGTACATATCAACCATTCATAGATAACTGGATCAACCAATGGTACATGGTGTTTGATGCACCACCACACAACAACAGGGAAATGTCCCTATATTTTTTGAGAAAGATGTACGCAGAATTTGTGCTGGGGAAGCATGTTAACTATTTTGATATCTTGGAGTACCAGGGCGTTGGGATGGGGATGCCTCAGCAATGTCCCAATGTGAGGAATATAGATCCCAGTCACCCAATAGCTCCACCTCGTAGGCAACTACCCAAGCCATATGTGTCGCCTACACATCAGTTGGTCATAGAGACATGGGAGTCCTTCCTATTGTTGGCACATGCAGCTATTCTCCATAGCATGTATCTTCAAGGTATGTACTGAGCGGGGCCATCAAAGCCACCATCTATGGGTGGAGTAGAGCCTCCACCTATCGGTGGGGTAGAGCCACCACCTTCTAGTGGTGGAGAAGCATATAGTAGTGGCCCTAGACCTTTACATCATGAGCAAAGACGAGAATCACACCCATGCACAGCATACAACCATCCTTGCTTTGGTCCTTCCCAAACAGATGATACCTTTACTGGATACTTTACACAGGTAAGTAGTTAATAATTTAGTGTCATTTGTAAATTATTTTTCCTTACTATACACATATATATAGATTGCTAATATTTTTGATGATTTGAAAACTTGTAGTTGCTACAAGAAGGGCACGGGATTGAATACCTTTCCACCGATGATGTAGAGCCTAGTCTACAGGCTCATGCACCAGCACCAGAAGGGCCTGAGGGGCAAGAGGGGCAAGAGGCTCATGCAACAACACCGCCCGATGACGATGATGTTGTCATACTTTTAGCGACAACATCTCATGCAGAGGTAACTTATATTTCAACATGACATTATTTTAATACATGAGTAAATCCAATTAACAATTTACTGCCATTTGTAAATTATTTTTCCTTACTATGTACACATATATAGATTGCTAATATTTTTAATGATTTTAAAACTTGTAGTTTTTTCCAGAAGGGCATGAGGGGCAAGAGGCTCATGAAGTAGAACCTTTTGAGTTACAAGATGTTGTCATACCTTCAATGACAACATCTCACTCTGAGGTAACTATTTCAACATGACATTATTTTAATACATGTTATTTTGTTATCACATGTTACTTAATTTATGCTACACGATCTAATATTTACAATTTTCTAAATTGTAGGTTGTAGATCCCCATCATAGGGAAATGATTCCATCTATTGATGTCCCCCCTAGTGGGGAGACAAGCGCTACACAGCCCATAGGGGATCTACGAGTGGCATAATGTTTCTTAGAGTTGATTGATGTATACAGTACATCGGTATGTATTTCACCATTATAATGTTGTTAATACATGGTATTTCATTGACCAATGCATTTCTAACTACGTTAGTATTGGTGATTGTAGCCACCAGTCTCTATACTTCATAGACTGTCAGCAGTTGGATATCCTCATAGTCCAAATGTGCAAAAGGAACAAGTGTATAAGAGAGGCTCCACTCCTAGAAAGGGTGTGGATGTCCTCTTTAGCAGACACATGAGAGATCCATCTACCCCTCACCTAACAAGGGTCATTGATGCTGCAGTTAGTGCCACATCTGCAATAGGCACAAGTCATATAGAGGTAATTATTTCAACAATCACAATTCATAGTATTTAACCATGTTACTATATTGTTTATCCATGCATGTCTAAGTATTTCCCCATTTGGTGATTGCAGCCATTAGTGGCAAAAGTGCTTGGCCCCTCTGCTCAGTCCATGGTTTTGACCGGGTCTCCTCTTGTGGTGAGATGTTCATTAATGACCAAGTTTTTTTATTCAATTTACCCAAACATGTTGATCAATGTTGAATTGTTGATTTAATT